>LBNU01022147.1:25178-39532 GCA_014162995.1 Artemisia annua | reverse complement strand
TTTTTTTTTTTTTTTTTTTTTTTTTTTTTTTTTTTTTTTTTTCTAAATTTCCGCCCAGAAAAATCACGTGCGATTTGATTTTTCCAAATTACATGTGATTAATCTGGGCGGATTTTTTTGAAAAAGAATTCGTCGAAAGTATAGAGAATTGCATATCTATAGATATATAATTTAATTCTCGTCGCGATGGTGTATTTTTTGTAGCTTGAAGATTTACCGTTTGCCAAATATTTTGTTTTTTTTAAAAAAGTTGTAAAATAGTTGTTTTACTAATTTTGTTAGAAAATGGATGGCTAAGATTGATTTATTTAATATATGAAAAATATGATATCTATATGATCTCAACTCTCGCTTGTAATTTGTGGATGTTTCTGGAAAATACCGTAAAAAGCTTTAGAATAACACCATTTGAACTTTTTCTAAAGGTTGACAACTTGACATGAATGTGATGAAAGTCAAAGGTTTTAGATAGTGAATTATGTTACTCCGTATATATATTTTTTTATGGAAAGCAACAGTATGTTAAAAGGAAAAAAAAAAAAAAAAAAAAGGAAAAGAAAAGAAAAGAAAAAAAAGCTCCGTTTAATTTATAGGAAAATGTTTGATGAGCCTAATAAAAGGACCTAATCATGGACCTAATGCTTAAAATACTTGTACAGTGACCTAATGCTTAAAATACTTGTACAGTGCATGCACTGTACAAGTATTTTAAGCATTAGGTCCATGATTAGGTCCCTTTATTAGGTCCCTTTATCAAGGCTCTAATTTATAAGCAATAGTACATAAACAATTTTCATCTTCTCACGTTTAACCTTTTTAATACATACTAGACGAGTACCCGTGCATAGCAACAGAATTTTATAGCGACAGATAGCTTATTGATAAAAAAAAGTTTATAAGTTATAAACGAAAAATAATAAAAGTTTGAAGATTTGAGAATTAAACATAATGTTTTGAAACCCGGTTCGACCCGGGTGGTTCAACTGGTTGAACCGTTTTGGTCGAAAAACGGGTTTGAAGCGTCCCGGGTCAACCCGGTTTGTGTTTTAATTGGTTGTATTTAATTTGGTATATATGTTTTTAATTGGTTGTACAATGTGAATAAATCATTGTACTTTAAAGCAAGGTTGCAAAAATCGTGAATCGGTAGCCGGGCGATCGACCCCCTGTAGCTTGTAATCGGCCTAGGCGGGATTAATCGGTGATTAATCACTTTGGCATTTTCGACAAGTTTTATGTATTTCCGGCAAGTTTTAGGTATTTCCGGCAAATTTTAGGTATTACTGGCAAGATTTTTCTTTAAAAAACATCTTGAAATAGATATAAACAATAAGTATAACTTATTAAACCATTTTACTGTGAGTTTTGGGAATTTCTAGCAAGGTTTAAAGGTTTCGGACAAGCTTGACCACCGTTGACCGTCATTAACCGTCGTTGACTACGGTTGACCGATTTACACAATCGGCAAGGTTGGTGACCTTGTAGCACCTAATCGGCGATTAATCGGCCTTGTAGGCCTTGTTTTGCAACACTGCTTTAAAGTAATGGATAATGTTTTGAAACCCGGTTCGACCCGGGTGTTTCAACCGGTTGAACCGTTCTGGTCGAAAAATGGGTCGATTTAAACCGAGTCAACTTGCTAGGTTGGGTCAAAAACGGGTCAAATTAAACCGGGTCAACCCGCCGGGTTTGAAGCGTCCCGGGTTAACCCGATTTGTGTTTGAATTGGTTGTATTTAATTGGTAGATATGCTTTAATTTGGTTGTACAATGTGAATAAATAATTGTACTTTTAAGTATTGGAGTGTTTTAATAAAAGTATTAATTACATTTCACTTTCTCTCTCTTTTGCCCGTTGTTGAAAACTCAACATTTCACTTTTGACTATTTTTCCATTATAGGTAGTATAGATATGTATGTAAGCTCACTATGTATTAGTTTAGAAATATAAATATGAATAAGCTTTTTTTTGTTATTTTTTTATTATTTTTTTCCTAGCTAGATTTTTGTATAACTTTTGTCTTTAGGTAATAAGTTTGTTTGTTTTTTCAAATGTCTAAATGATTAGAACAAAAAAAAACTAGTTTATATATCATTAAGAGGTAGTTATTAGATGATAGACGGCCCAAGCCCGTTTGTGGATTTAGGGTCGTCTATCATCTAATAGTAGTAAGATCATCTTCCAAGTCTTGTTGAGCAAGGGGTTTAAACCTCTTAACACATTTTAACGATAGAAAAAAACACCTATAACTATCAAAAAGTCTTAACGGTTCAGATTTATAGGCTATTAACATGTATTTAGTGATTTTATTAAGAAAACAAACATAATTGTAGTTTGGTCCAGGTTCAAGATTAATTTAATTAGGGACTTTACCTAATTAATCATTTTACAATGTAGAGGTTAAACAAACTTTCACCTATAGTAGTCATTGATTAGCATTTATCAGTTATGATATTCTATCAATTGTGTTGGTTAATTAGTGTTACTGTGTTCCCAGATTAGGGTTAAGATAATCAATGAGGTACCAGATATTCACTTGAAATCGTGGTATCACTTTCCAATAGAAACTATTCGACCCTATGCCTGGGTTACACGAATATCTCTATGGGATAAGACCAAGTGATGTTCTTGTTTTAGGCACAAATCAAGAACAGAAGCGTAATCAAGTGTTTAGGGTTTATGTTAATCGTACCATGCATGTGTGTTATGACCTCTATTTATAATAGAGAATGCTCAAACCCTAGCCCATGGAATTATGTATATTTANTTAACGATAGAAAAAAACACCTATAACTATCAAAAAGTCTTAACGGTTCAGATTTATAGGCTATTAACATGTATTTAGTGATTTTATTAAGAAAACAAACATAATTGTAGTTTGGTCCAGGTTCAAGATTAATTTAATTAGGGACTTTACCTAATTAATCATTTTACAATGTAGAGGTTAAACAAACTTTCACCTATAGTAGTCATTGATTAGCATCTATCAGTTATGATATTCTATCAATTGTATTTCTAACACATACAAACATTAAAAATATGAAGATATGATATTAAAAAGGGAAATTTATCAAAATAAAGTCGCCCTACGACTTGTCATTTTTTAGACCAAAAATAATTTTAATTTGAAAATAGACCGAGCGACCGCGCAACCTGTACAACATGCTAAGTGTCGGCTTTTGAAATTCGATAAATGTCCGGGTACATGCTAAGCGTTCGGCTTATGAATTTGACAAGTGTGCTATTGTACAAGTTGCCCGGTCGCTCGGTCTATTTTAGAATTAAAATTATTTTTTGTCTAAAAAGTGACAAGCCGTAGGGCGACCGGTTTATTTCGGTAATTTTCCTATTAAAAATATAATATAAATCTTAACTTTATTGAAATGTTTACCATATCACTTTTTTCTCTTTTTCATGTTTACATATTACTGATAAATTGGAAATCAAAGTTATAGGATAACTGGTACACATACTTTAAAAGAAGGAATCGACTCTAATCAAATTCTATTAAAGGGGTAGTGTCAAGATTCAAATGCTAATAAATTTTATTTTACTAGTCATCTTCTTCCTCTAATATTCTATATTGTTTACTTGTTTTTCTCTTGTCTCTCCTTCACGAGCCTAGCCATGTTCATCATTCCTTTTCTCCAACATGATCCTCACTTATCATGCAAAAAACTCCCTTATGTGCAACTCTAAATGACGGTTAAAATCAAATTATTAATCAAATATTGTCAAAAAAAACTCCCATTAGGTAGCCCGTGCTGCACCGCCACCATGCTAAATCCGCCCTTGTCAATGTGGTATGTATTGAATTCTGGTTATCTCTTAAAATATTTTATTAAACCCGTTTACAATGATCTGTAACTTGTAAGAATTGCCAGAAACGAAAACCAACTTTTGTTTTTCTTATAGAACTTCAATTAATTTGACTTCTATATTTTAGAATCAGAAACTAGCTAAAATAGAACTTAATAAGTGAGATTTATTACATTAAATTCAACTTGAATTTTCTGTAAATCACATGAATCTACGTTTGAAAAAATGGGCATGACTAAACCGACGAAATACATAATAAGTGCATCGTTAGGTCCATTATGTTGAGGTCCTACGGATCTTGGATCAATCATGGATGAACGTGTATGAGTACGCACATTAGATTGTGCAGTGACTCGGTATAACAACAGAGGGTGGGAGTTTTACTGATAAACACACGTTTTATTATTAACCACACTAAAAACAATACATGTAAATACATATTTATAGTGTACCAATCGGTGCCTTGAACCGATGTGTCTTTTCAAAGGGACATGTATCCAATCGACACACCCCTTCACTAAATACAGGAAATAATTAACTAACTAACTTTATGTAACATAACTTTAGGGGGTGTTTCTTTTTTTTGTTAGCTAAGGGGATGTGTGGGGCCTATGTAGGACCCACGGCTTTTAAATGGTCTTAATGGGGAGAGTCTCTATTATACCACTCACATAGGGATAGAGGCACTAGTGGAAAATTGGTGGGCTCCACATAAAAAAAACATTATTATATACTTTGTGTGGACCCATTCCTTAGCTAAGGGAAAAAGAAACACCCCTAACTTAACTAACTAAACGGTTACAAACTTTCTATCTAACACTATTGGTCCTTCAGCTTTCAAGACTTATGATTTCTTGATTATTTTGATTCCAACACATTACGCGTTCTTAATCACACTTCATTCACTTAATTATCTTACAGGTATGGGGTGTTGCTCAACGAGTGTTCCCGCAGGTTTAAATACGTACATAGCAACCGTGAGTACGCTAAATAATCACAAGAACATATGGCATTTCAACAAATGGGGCTATGCTTTTCTTGGGGAGCAAAGTGCATTTACCTTTCGGGGTGCATCGGACTTCACAGATCCTGATTTTCTAAACCGAACAACTAATACTGTTCCAGTCGTTCTCGATTGGGTAATTGGGAGTATGAGTTGTCTCGATTATAGAAACACAAGCGATTATTATTGTCAAAACAATAGTATTTGTGTTGATTTTGAGGGTGGAAATGGAGGGTATAGATGCTCTTGCAAGAGTGGTTATGAAGGCAATCCTTATCTTTCTCCTGGTTGTTATGGTGAGTAACATTTTTCATATACTAACGGAAAGCATTAATGTTAAATATAATTAGATGAACATGAGGGTCTTAACATTTTTTTTATCTCTCATATAATCGCTTTGTAGATATTGATGAATGTTCTGATCCTGACAACAATCCATGCAATGGGACTTGTACTAATCTCCCTGGTAGTTTTACATGTTCATGCCCTCACGGATATGAAGGAGATGGGAGAAAGGATGGGAGAGGTTGCATCGTACATAATTCAAAATCTGTGGCTCTCAAGCTGTCTCTTGGTGAGAAAATTCATGCTTTAGTGATGGATAACTCAGTCTCAAATTGGAACTATTCCAAAGAATACTAATGATTGAGGGACATGACCTATTGTTTTCTGCAGGAATGGGATTTGGATTCTTGTCCATACTTATTGGACTCGGGTGGTTGTATTTTAGTTATGAGAGGAGAAAGGTTATTAAATTGAGGGAAAAGTTCTTTCTAAAAAACGGTGGCTTGTTGCTAAAACAACAAATTGATTCAAATGAGGGTGGAGGTGTTAATCAGTCAACAAAAATTTTCACTACCGAGGATCTGGAAATCGCAACAAAAAACTTTTCTAAAGATAGGATTCTTGGTCGTGGTGGCTATGGAACGGTGTATAAAGGAATCTTACGTGATGGAAGTATTGTGGCCATAAAGAAATCACGAGTTATGGACGACAGCCAAATTGAGCAGTTTATTAACGAGGTTGTCATTCTTACTCAAGTTAATCATCGGAACGTTGTAAAGCTTTTAGGTTGTTGCTTAGAGACTGAGGTCCCATTACTAGTCTATGAATGTGTATCAAATGGTACTCTCTTCCATCATATCCACACAAATGGTGGAATGGCTTGGTTATCTTGGGAAAATCGTTTACGAATAGCCACTGAGTCTGCTGGAGCACTCGCCTACCTTCACTCAGCTGCGGCAAAACCCATAATCCATCGAGATGTAAAATCCGCCAACATACTATTAGACGAGAACCTTGTCACAAAAATTTCTGACTTTGGGGCTTCAAGATTGATACCACTGGATCAAGCGCAAGTGACTACCTTAGTGCAAGGGACATTAGGATATCTTGATCCAGAATACTTCCACACAAGTCAGTTAACAGATAAGAGTGACGTATACAGCTTTGGAGTTGTGCTTCTAGAGCTTCTAACAGGTAAGAAACCACTTTGTATGGAACGAAGTCAAGTGGAAAGAAACTTAGCAACCCATTTTCTCGTTTCCTTGAGAGCAAATAGCTTATTTCAAATTCTCGATCCTCGAGTAGTTAGAGAGGGTTCACTTGAGCAACTCGAAGCAATTGCTTCACTTGTGAAGCGATGCCTCAACATGAATGGCTATGATAGACCAACAATGAAGGAAGTAGCCATGGAACTAGAGCGTTTAAGGAAATTCACAAAGAATCCATGGTTGAATCAACAAGGTAATGAAGATGGTTTGACCAGAATGAGTGAGGGAGAAAGCTCAGACCTTTATGGTGACTCTATAAATCCAAATATCGAGTCAATAGAGTTATCAAGTCAATATAGTTCAGAACAAATTCGATCTTTGTACCCTCTTTATGAACCAAGATGAACGAGTGGCACCTAGATATCTCCATTTGTCACACCTTCACCAATAGGGTAAGCTTACCATGTTATCCAAATGCCATAGATTCCATCGTTTTTATTAGTGTAATTTTTTGTTGGTTGTTTATATTATGTACTTATACTATAGAGACTGGTCATGTTATTTGATCTCTTTATGGGGTTTTCAAGTGTATAGCATGCTACACATTTGATATGTCCGGCAAAGCGTAAACAGAAGGAGCAATGGCGGATATTCCAGAACTGTAGAGCCGAAACTTGTTTGTATTATTTTTACTTTGCGGCGCGGTGACTGTCTTGAATTTCAAATGTGTGGTCATATTTACTTCTCATTCGATCCCGGCTCTTTGAATATGGAAGGGATCGAGTAAGAAGTAAACTAACATAGTAAGTGGTGAGAACTGAGAAGTTACTATTTACATACATTTGAGATGCAACAACTTAGATTAGATGCTTCTCTATTTATACAGATGAACCCCCTTGAAGTTCGATAGTTATTGTAAAGTGAAAATGATACAAATTACTCTGACGTTTTTAAGATTACTTCACATTTCGTCTCGTTAAGTGACTAGAATATTTAAGTAAAGGGAGATAATTAACCGAATGTTATTAAAAAAGTGTGAAAGAGTTTAAACCAAACAAGGTTTGCCTTATTAGCAAATGCCACATTGTTTAAGGTACTGGGTTAAGCGAATTCGATCCAACGAAACACCAGCCACCAGGTGGGCGCTTAAATAAAAAGTAGGCACAATATAGAAAGTCAAAAAGTGTTCTCCTTTCAACACGTGTCCCCTCCCAATTTATTTAAAAAATCCGCTTAGGGTAAATATGTTTTTTGCATTTCATCCTCAAACTTAAAACGCACATAACTCTTAAACGACAAACTTTTAGAAAAAACCGATTTCACCATAGTTTCCTCTTTAATTTGATATAAGTCTTGTTAAATATTTCGATTTTTTTTACATATCAAATGGGTCTTTATGTATTTATTATTATTTTTTTTTGCATTTTTAACCTTATTTTTTACTCTCATAACCGCCAAATCACGAAAGAAATTAAAACTCAAAGTTATAGATTTTGGTTTACTCTTTACAGTTTTTGGATCACTAAAATACAATATTATATAGTGAGATATCATACATTAAAGATAACATTTTAGTCATATATTATTATTATTTTTTTTTTTTTTTGCATTTTTAACCTTATTTTTTACTCTCATAACCGCCAAATCACGAAAGAAATTAAAACTCAAAGTTATAGATTTTGGTTTACTCTTTATATAGGTTTTTGAATCACTAAAATACAATATTATATAGTGAGATATCATACATTAAAGATAACATTTTAGTCATATTTGTTGCACACAGGACGTTTGATGAAATGTCTACATTAGATTTTTAGTGTTAAAATTGCGTTATTTTGTACCATAATGCACCATTAATCATTTGTTAATGTAATATTCAAAAAGTGTTTTTTTTAATTGTTACTTTTGTACCAAAATATACGCATTGTGTTTTATTGCGTTTTTAACTAGAAATTTGACCAATATTAAAATCGAATTAGAAAAGTTGTAAAACATAAAATTTATAGATTTTAGGTCAATCTTTTCTCAGGTTTTTGAATCGTATAAAAATAGTAAAGCATGAGTGAGATATGTCATTTTTAATATAGTGTTTTAGTCATTTTAGTTAGTAATGTTGGTGCATCATAATTTTAGTGAATCAGCGTTATAAAACTATGATACACCATTTGCTAGTTCATAAGTTAGGTTAGGGCTTGTTTGTTAAACTTTTTTTATTAAGTCTTGTTTAATTAAAAAATTACTTAACGCAGACACTCTCAGTTTTTTTTATTAAGTCAATTAAGTGGAATTCAAACACCACCTTAGTTTTGTTCATCAGGTCTTGTTAATCCATTACTATTGTTCATCAGTTAGTCTTGCTCATTAGTTAGTCTTGCTCATCAGCTAGTCGGTCATGTTCATCAGTTAGTCTTGTTCATGAGTCATGTTCATCAATCGAATAATATTAGCCTATATTCACCTGTTTGTCACCTTATTATTCGCACTTAATATGTATCTCCGTGACAATTTGTTGCCATGACGAATTCCTTTAATTCTAACACGTGTAAGCAAGCTATAGTTTCTTCTTTTACATGGTCAGGGCATTTGTGAGAATTCTTTGTTTGTACATTAGGGTTTTGGAAATTCGACAAAAGTCAGCCAAATTATTGGCATCAAATTCAGTGTTAAAAGTTTAAAAGAATAAAGGAAAAAGGAAAATAAAACTATGCTTTTCATAGAACCAATATTTTTCTGACTATATACGTACACGTTTATAAGCGCGAACAATTTATAAATGTCACTGCACGCTTTCAAAAGCGTAGAGAAAAAAATATGAGCTAATAATGTAGTTTATTTATAATATTATAGGTTATTGCATTAGATAGACATATTATTATTACCAATGGCTGCTACTAGTACTAGCCATTGATGTTTTTGATCGTGTCTTTTGCTTTGGAGGATTATTGCGGAGAAAGCCCGAGACCCACGTACAGCTTTTCAGGATCATCAGATGATATTGGAGATAGCCGAATTCTGTCTCCTGGTTTTAAAGCATACTGTACTTATCAACAAATTCACTAAATTTTCTGAGTTCGCATGTTTTGTTATTATCCCCAAACCATACGGTACTCCTAGTTCCATCTCTCGAACATACAAGTTCCACTTCCAAAGCCTTTTTTTCAGCATATAATTGACGAAATTGCTCATTGTCCATGTAATAAATTTTAAACGTGCATATCCATGTAATGTAGTATGGTCCTTCGACCAATTTCTTTTCGAATACTAAGTACTCCATCTACGTTCGGGTTGTCAGTTGTGAGTTTCATGCAGATAGGCTCAATGTGATCGTCAGTCATTTTGTATTCCTTCGAATATATATGTTTATATGGGATTGATTAGGAAAAAATTTATCTCCGTTTTATATGAACTTTAAAGCATGCCATGTTATACCCTTGCTTAAAGTTAGTTACTATTTTTAAACCGAATAATTTTTCTGACATTATGTAATTAAATGATAATATTTAAAATACTATAATGATATAGATTATATTGATGGTTAAAGCATGCGTACATCATCAATACAAAAGATTATGAATCTTATACCAAACATTCCACCCATTTTTACTCCCCATAAAATCTGAGACTTTATAAAGAAGCATGAGTGTTTATTTCCCATTTCGTGAGGTGTCCGGTTTTGAAAATTCTAGGAAATTTTTAATCTCTTATTTCCCAAGTAACTTGGGGGTATCTTTTAGAAATGATCCTAATTGGTGGGAAAAAGGATATTGCGAAAATCACAAATGTGAATGTCGAATACAATAGATATCATTAATGTGAAATTCAATGAATCAACTCTTAAAATTCCAAATACTTCATTGATATCCACTTGCTTGAAATGTTTATGTTTTTGGCTAACATTGGACATACATTTCTTTGATTATCTTATGCCAATGTATTTTAACAACTATGATATGAGTCGCATCTTGCAGGTTGCGGAAAAGCTTTCATTTTCGAATGAATATTTATAAGGAAATAACTAAACTTGGATATATGCCACCTAACTTACATACTTGATACTTTATGAAAAAGTTAAAAAAATGAATAACAAAACAATTACTAACGTAATATCATTTGATGCTATTTGAGTTACATCACCATTTAAGTTGATGTACGGGATGTACGCTAGAATTGTAAATATAAAACGGCAAAAGTAGCATAAAGAAATTCATAAATAATAGAAAACCGCAAAATAATATATAGTAATATGCACAGCCGTAGTTTTTTTTAAATGTTTCGATACCCATAAGGCCATAACTATTATCAAGCATAAACATAAAACATTAAATATATCACATAATCAAAATTAGTAAAAGATAAAATTGCAAATAGTAAGAACTAAAAAATATAATGACAAAGTTAAAGTATTAACGACACAAAATATTACTTGTCAACTAAAAGTTTTAGTAATAATAATGTACATGAAAAGTAATTTACATTTCATATAAAAAAGATAATTGTATACGGAGTACATATTAAATGTTACTGGCATAAAGTTAACTAATTAGGTATTGGTAGATAAAGTGTTGAACTAGTAGTAAATGAATGAAAAGAAAATGAACAAAACTTTGGAAAAAGCATATGCAGAGAAAAATTAAAGATCAAGGAAGAATCTAATCCATAGGTAGTGATTGACATTGCTAATAAAAACTGCTTAAATGTTCATTGTTATTTACTTGCTATTTTATGCCTCTTTTTTGTTATTTAATTGAATTTTGCGCAGGGCTTTTGTAACCTCAGAGACGGCACTACTTGTACCAGCCATTGATGTATTTGATCGTTTCCCTTGAAAAACCCGGAAAGACATAAAAAACTTTTCACCTTAAGATATGCTAGATAGCCAAATTTCGTCTCCTGGTTTTATAGTATACTTATCAGCAACTTCACCAAATTCTCTGAGTTCGTATTCATTGTTATCATAAGCAAACCATACGGTACTCATAGTTCCATCTTTCTGACTTACTAGTTCAACTTCCAAAACCTTTTTTTCAACATCTACGTTATACCTTTGATCAGCATTCATGTAACGTAGTATGGCCCATTCACTTAAATATTTTGGAATAAAAAGTACTCCATCTACGTTCGGGTTTTTATTTGTGATTTTTATGTTGATAGACTTGACATGGTCTGTCATTTTGTATTTCCTTCGAATATATATGTTTATATGTGATTGATAAAAATTTATCTCGGTTTTATATGAACTTTAAAGCATGCCATATTATATACCCTTGATTAAAGTTAGTTACTATTTTTAAAGCGAATGATTATTCTGATATTTATGTAATTAAATGATACAGTAATATTTAAAATACTACAACGACATGCTAGTAGTTTATATTGAAGGTTAAAGCATGCGTACATCATCAATACAAAAGATTATGAATTTTATACCAAAGATTCCACCCATTTTTACTCCCTATAAAATATATGAGAATTTAAAGAGATGTATAAAAGTTTTTAAAAAAATCAACTTAACACACACTTAATAAATATAACGAGATTTTGAAATTGTTAAAATATCAATAAATTTATACCATATAAGCAATAAATTTATACCATATAAGCAATATAACTATAACCCATGAACATTAGAGGATCTCAATCCTAAATAACACACCACCAATATTCACAAGATCAAAGTTATTCAAGCCCCAACCTATAATATTCAAAGACCAAAGTGCAAGTAATAAAAAAAAAATCATTACCAACATGGGCTTTTAAGTATACAAAAATTTAATATTTAGACACCATTGAGTCGTTTTCTTCATTTCAGCCACCTGCTACACACACAAAGAAGGAAAAAAAAGAAAAGAATAGCACATCACACTATCAAACTAACAGAAACACATCACAAACATTTAAAAAAAATAAAAATAAAAAAAAATAATAAAAAAATAAAAATAAAAATCGTTGGCGTTGGTTTTTAGCTACGACGCGAGGTAGAATGGCACGAGTGACGGTATCGTGCGCCGTTACTCTTTCTCGGCTGGTGGTTTGGCGCGAGCAAACCAGCCTTGCATACTCCATGCTCTTAACGTGAATAGTAATATCATTTGATGTTATTTGAGTTACATTACCATTTAAGCTCAAGTATGCTATAGTTATAAATAACCAGGTTATGATATGGAAAGAAGCTTCAAGCATACCATCTAACATATGTGGCTCTAAAAAACCCAATTCCTGTATATTCTAACAGATGACAATCACACAACACCATTTGGATAAAAATAACCCGGTTCCTGTGCGTTCTACTGTTCATCCCCTCACATGCAACTGTAGCAACTTCGGATCATGTTCCTATCGGCCGATGTTTGTGTTCTTCGGATCATCGACCGACCGGAAAAGTTATGAGAGATGTTTGTGAGAAAATGAGCAACAGTAGCGGTCGGGCACCAAATAAATATTTTAGGGTGTGGGAAAACCCAAAAAGACCCAAGTGTTGGGGAGCTTAAGAGCCCACTTATTGTTATGTATATATGACAAGTACTCCCACGAAAATGTAAGCCCAATTAATTTTTCGGAGGACACTTCTACAAGCCCAATATTGATATTAAAAAAAAAANGGTAGTCCATCTCCAACATTTTATATGGCAATACAGAAAGTAAAGCGGAAACCACTGTGTATCTCCTTACTGCACGGGTGAAGTTTGCTATATATGTTTACATTATAGAATATTGGGGCTTTTTTCAATTTTACAATTCGTTTTTTAGATTAATTGTTAGTCTTATTTCTTAACATAATTTACGGATATTGCTGTCTTTTTCTTATCAATTTTCTGATCTTTGCTGGATGGTAACGCTAGGTAACTATTGTTGAGAATTCTTCACAGGTTTTGGTGGAAGCATGTTGTTCTCAATGTAATAATTCGTGTTAACCATTTGGTTATTTGTGTGACAGTTTGTGGTTTGTGAATGTGCAGAAATATTCAATGAAACAGTGAATATAAAATAACTTGATATATTTATTGATTCGAATCATTACATTATATACTCCATCAAACGACATGTTTGTTAATATAAACCATTTGACTAGTTTCTTCCTTTTGTTGCATTGCAATTTCAAGAGAAATGCAGTGTTTTTCAAGTTGCAAAAATCTTTTTGAGAGTTCGTTAAAAGCATCAGCTGTCAACACAGAACTTACCACTTTATCACTATCAGCATCCTGATCACACTCTCCTCCTTTATGACTCACATTAGTTGAATTAGACATGGTATTGCTATCAGTCTTTTCCAGCGAATTTGAGTCATAAGTGAGTTTGATTTGATAAGTATGCTCTCGTTCATTAGAGAGTACATTATGTTGATCAATTAAGGGTACCTCCATATTCGACCTTTGGTGATTGACCGTTCTAGATTTAGTATTCATGCAATGGGTGACAAGAGTCACTGAACAGGTTGTATTGTCAATCAAAACACTTGCTGATTCTTTATTCATCGCGACACTTAACCCATCATCCAATGCATCATTCGAATCATCAATTCCCTCACATGATTGTACCAGAGATCCCTTCACTTTATTGTCATATAAACATCTGTGTTGAGCTCTTTCCTCAATGAATGCCTTAACATTACCCATGAGTTGGATGAGTGTATATCTGAACGTGTCAACCTTAATTCCCGTGTGATCCGCAAAGCATTTTTTATTCATCTCACTGTAATGGTCATATTCCAGAGTGAATTTTGAATCAAGGAATACTTGGAGTTGTTTGTAGAAATCCAGTCCAGCCACCCAGTCAGTCAGTTAAAAAAAAAATACAATACAAAAAAAGGACCTGCTCCCATTTAATGGCTTTTACAATTCACTCACTACTTTCGGTGCTTATCAAGGGAACTGGACTCCATAATGGGATACGAACGTGCATTTCCACACTCTTTGGTCATGATGTTCAGAATCTTCACAGACACAATGACTTTAAACTTTAGATCAATTGCAACAACAGCTTGAACATAGGAATTTTCTTCAAATTAGATCCATGCCGAAATCCTTGATGTACTCCTACAG
>LBNU01022147.1:0-10796 GCA_014162995.1 Artemisia annua | reverse complement strand
TATTCGTCACACATGCTCGATTTTGAACTGTCACACTGTAACATATTTACGTGACTAAATGTACGAGAATAAAATAAATAGCCACACTCGATCCGACTTGTGTGACCATTTCGGAAGATATATGTCACACATTTGTGTATTTATGTGACTAGAGAGTAACTGGTAAATACTTTTTGATTATTTAGTCACTTTTAATTCGGGACGTGTGACGGATACAAATCAGTTTTAAACATTAGTCACACTATAGATATACATATGTGACAAATATATGTCACACAATTGAATAGTGTGACCAAAATAGATATATGGTCACATAAAGTAATTGTGTATGTGGCTAAATTATATAGTCAAGTTTGTCACACATTATTTAAACGTGACTGCTATTCTTTGCTGAATAGTTAGCCACATATGAATTTGAAATGTGTGACAACTGAAAAGTAAGTTTGAAGCATTAGTCACGATATGCATTTAAAAGTGACAAATATATGTCACACACTTGAAGAGTGTGACCAAATGTCATATATGGTCACAAGAAACCATAGAAACATGATTAAGTGTAACGAAAATTCTGTGGAAAACTAGAAAGGGGTTGAATAGTTTTACATCTTTTTAATTTTATGAAAACCTAGTTTTTATAACTTCAATTCTAGTTTTATATGAGATCAGTACTTGCACACGTATGAACACTTATATCTATGAAAGTAAATAATGACAATATAGATAAGTAAGTAAAGAGATAAAGATGGAAAGATCGCACCGCGAGACAAACGATTTATAGTGGTTCAGCTATGAAGCTTCTCTTCGCCCTACTCCACTCCCCGAGCACCTAACTCGAGTGTTTTCTTCACTATGCATGTCAACAAGCTCCCTTATGGCGGAGAAACCTTACACACGTTTGCTTACACCGTTTAACGACACCAAGGAAAATGTCGAGTTCTAATTGTAGCTAGAACCAATCGCACGACTCTTCACAACTTCTCACGACTTCTACACAACTTGTACATACCACAACTACTACACATCTTGTCACTACTTCACTACTTCTTCTTCACAACACTACTTCTATTCACAACAAACAGACCAAAATCTACCTTATTATAAACCCTCTACACCTTTACAAATAATATGCACAACTACAAGACTATATTCACAAATGTACAATACTTCTTAACTTGATGTTGAAGGAATGTTCTTCTCTTGCACTTTGAGTGGTGAAGGAATGAATCACTTGAAACAAAGACTTATAATCTTATGATCAAAGGATTTAGAAGGATGTTTAGAGAGGATTGGGACCGAAAATTTTCGTACAAAAGATCAAGAAAAATAGCAGAAATGAACCAGTATTTATAGGCAACCATTTCTGACAACATGAGTGTGCCGGCCCCTTTAAATGGTGGCCGGCCCCCTTAAAATTAAGGGGGCCGCCCATAATATTAAGGGGGCCGCCCTCCTGTAATAGCCAGAAGCTTTGTCCTTTTCTGGTGAAAGTTTATTTGGTGAAAAACTAACTGATTTTGGTTAAAAATTTGAATTCATATATTTATTATGAATTAAACATTTTCCTTTAATTACCAAAAGTGTTTTTCAAAAATATATAAGATGTTTATAACATTTTATAAACTTTGTAGTGTTTAAATAAAAATCCCTTTGATCATAAAATGTATTAGACATTTGTTTATTCATACCTTAAGTGATTTTGTTGGATGGAATGATATGTGTCACTAAATACTTGTTTACGTAATAATTTTACGTTTAATGAGTTTACATTTTGTGATCGTCGAAACTTAGGGATATCGAAAAATATTAATGACATTTTTATGCATTATTTATATCAACAATCTCCCTCTTTTTTATGATTACAAAATCTAAACTCATTAAATTAAAAATTAAGATATATACAAGTATTTAGTGAGTTTATATCATTTCTCCCCCTTTTTGTTAGCATCAAAAATGTTATCCCGATTAATGTAGATCTCCCCCTTGACGTATACCCCCCCTTGTTTTAAGGTCATATGAAAAATCGAGATATAGAATGCTTGCAAAAATATTTAGAGCACAAGCAATATATATATGGTGCATGGAACAAATATAATAGTACTAATAAGAATGCATTAAAATAAGACACAAGAAGCATTCATTAATAGAATTATTTAAATAGATTATGTTAAAAACATAATCATTGGTACATAAGCATATATATGCTTTTCTAGCAAACTACACTAGATAATATTAAGTTGCCAACTCGAGGTCTCTTGGACTTGCTTGGGACACAAAAGGTTTGTGATGATTTTATTTGGAGATGGGAAGCATGGTAGTTGGATTTAGTGGAGATAGATTTTTGTAGGAATGGTGTTTGGAGAGTTTGGAGTGTTTGGTGGTGGAGAGTTTGGAGCGGAAGGGTTTGTTTGAGGGTTGGAGTGTTGTGTTAGTGATGATGTTGAAGAAGACCTAGTTAAGAGATAATCCAAGTGAAGTGTTCATTGATTGCAATTGTTTGTTTTTGGAGAAAGATGCAACAACGACAATTGTTAACATGATTCTCAAGTTGGATCAAGTTGTTGGATGGTGAGGAGTGGGTGGAGGAAGGTTGTTGATCCAAATTGCGTTGAGCAAGGTGTAAAGCAAGAAGAGCACTAAGCTCATGAGCTTCTTTGAGCTCTTCAACGAACTTTTTATGTTTGGAGGAAGGTGATGATGGTGAAGTTGGATTGTGATTAGGGATTAAGGATTGGACATGGAACATAGGATTCATGTTTGGATGAGAGTGATGGTTGTTGTTTTGAGATTGAGTATGTTCCTCAAAAGGGTCATTTGGTAGAAATGAGTGAGATGAATGTGGAATTTCATTAGTTAGGGTGATTGTGAGGTTGTCTTGTTGAGGTAAAAGAGAGGTTTCATTTGGGTAAGTTTGAGGTTTAGGTGTTGGTTGGTTAGAGACAAAATCATTAATTGAGGAGGATTTTTGACAAGTATCAAGCTTTCTTCTCCATACGGGCTTCACCGAGATCCTTGCACCTCTTGAAGGTTTGGATCTTGAGTAGTTGGGAGATGACATGATGGGTTGAGTAAGGATTTATGATGAAGAGGGGCATTTATAGTGTGATGATTATGTGTTTATGGAAGGATAATGTGTGTTGGATTGGCTAGGCAAAATGTGTTTGTGTATTTAGGAAAGTGGAGAGTCAAAATAGGATGAAATGAGCTAAAAAGCAGAAAGCAAATAGTGAGCCTCGACCTTCAGGTGGCTGGCCCCCTTAAACAGAGGTCGGTCCCCTTAATTTTAAGGGGGCCGCCCTTGAACTTTAAGGGGGACGCCCAGGGTCAGGCTCACAGATTGCCAGAAATGAGATTTTGACAGAATTTTTCAGAAAGGGCTTTGTTTGGCGGTTTTGTTTTAGGCATTACCTTATTTATTGGTTGGATGAGTCTTCACAATTTTTAGTTCTTCGTTGTGGGAGGCATCTTCCTTAGTGAAAATTGTTTCCTCATTATGGCGTAATTTCCTTGCTTCTTGCCCCGGTACCATATTGGGAGATGCATCAATCATGCAGACCTTGGCTTGTTCATTCTGTTTTGTGGCATCATTTGACAAGAGTTCTATCTTAGTTCCAAGGCTTTTGATGACTTCATCATGGCTCATAAGGCTCTTGTTAGTGGCCTCCTGGAAATTCTTTAGCCATTGATCTTGCTCTTCATGCTTTTTTCTTGACTCTTCAAGGTATTTATTGATTGTTTCTTCAAGGTTTGATCTTCTTTCCCCATAAGGTGGCCGATTGTATCCAAATGGCCCTATACGATAACCGTTACCTTGCAATGGTCTACCTTCCCCATATTTTACCTCTTCTGTTTTCCCATCGCCCTCGTTCAAAGGGCAATCCTTAGACAAATTGGGTCCTTCACAAATCTCGCAACCAACTTGAATAGCGTGAACATTTTCCTTTAGCTTCTTCATGTCACGCCCCAAGCTTTCGAGTTTGTTGGTGATGAGGGTAATTCCATCCGAGTTTCCAGCAATGCTTCTACTACTTCCACCTTCGTGCCACTTTTGAGAGTGGTCCACCATATCTTCAATAGCCTTTAAGGCTTGAGCAGGGGTCATTCCAGGGATTGGTCCCTAAGAGTCTAGCATTTGGCGGGTGGAGATGTTGATCCCTTTGTAGAAAATGTTGACTTTTTTTTGCTTGTTAAGATCATGAGTAGGGCATTTGTACAAAAGATCATTGTACCTATCCCAAGCTTGGTACAATGTTTCATCCCCATCTTGCTTGAAGTTGTGAATATCGTCAAGCTGCTTTGCCATCCTTGAAGGAGGCCAATGCCTTTGGATGAAATGCTTCTTTAGGAGAGTCCAAGTGTTTACGGTCCCTGCTAGTAACCTATCAATCCATCTCTTGGTTGCTCCGGTTAATGTCATTGGGAATACTCTGAGCATTATCGCATCATGAGATACTCCCAGAATGTTGAACAAACTAACAATGTAAAGAACATTGTCAATGTGTTCGTGAGCATCTTCGTCTTGTTTCCTGAAAATGGGTCTTTCGGCAGTTCCCTTATGAATTGATTCTTTATTTCGAACTAAACGTCATCCCCAATAGCTGGCCTAACCAAACCAGGCCCTTGCTCTTCTCGTGTAAGAGCCAAATACTCTTCAAGCGTGAGGTTGTCAATGTCAATTTTTGCCATGTACCTGAAATTTGAAAATGATCGTGAGTACTGAAGATAAAACAAAACAAAAATTAAAAACTTAAATAAAATCTTAATAGCTCCCCAGCAGTGGCGCCAAAAACTTGATGCAGGTTTTAGTGACCAGGTTTTAATATATATAAAGTGTCTCGTTTACCTAAGGTCTACCTAATGCACTAACGGGCAGTGTACCCGGTCGTGTATGGTATAGCTAGTTGGTAAAGCCGAGGTCGTCCCAAGAGCTATGTGTGTGGAGTCTATCTAAGTTTAGTGTCACGTGTAAAAGGGGTTTTATAAGTTGAAAGATTAATTAACTAGACTTGAAAATAACAAAACAAGTAAATAAAATAGAAGAAGATTAGTAAAGAGAGATAGTGCTAACCTAATTACTACTCCTGTTATTATTATGATTAGTTTTCTATAAGTGCATCCTATCATATCGTCTGGGGGTGACATTCATTTAGGATCAGAGGGTTAAATCACCTAAATCTATCTTACACCTTGTCCTATCCACGACTATTGTAAAGCCGAGGGTTCGTCGGGCGGTGTGAACCTACGAAGATGTAAGAGTCATTAAGTACCTCTACTAACATGGACAAGTCTAGCGAGATGCGACATGGTCAGATCTTACATCCCCTCTAATTCCTTTAAGCGTATCACATTGGTAGTGGTCCTAGGGTTAATTCGCACATGTATGGTGATATTACTATCACCAAGTCACATCCCTATCGGCTTGCTTCCTAGGGTTAATTCCACAAGCCTCCAAGGAACCACCAACGCTCAACACTACGGGAACTAGAGTGTCCTAAGACTCGCCATGAAAGTATACAAACAATAGACAATAGATGCGTAGAAAACTAAATCATAACAATAACAATTTCATAACTAGGCTAACACCAAGAGGTGTTTAGCCACTCATATTCATATTTGCAGAAAAACAATATTTGATTAATACAAATGAAAACATGAATCGAATACAAGACAAAGGAATTGATAAACTTATGATTGGTGTGTGAATCCTCCCTTGGAAAGGACTTCTATGAGGCTAGAACTTCGTTCCTCCTGCTCCATGAGTTTCTCCCAACTTCTGTGTGGTGAAAAGTGAATGAATAAACTCGGAATTAGGGCTGGTATTACCCGACTTTGCTACAGCGTAGTTGATTGAGTTGCTACGCCGTAGCCTTTGTAAATCTGGACTACGCCGTAGCTTGATCAAGTGCTACGGGCGTAGTTTCTTCATTGGATGCTTCTACGACGTAGTTGTTAGGGTTACTACGTCGTAACTTCTTCTTTGGCCTCGTTAGTTCTTCACTGCCTCAAATTGGGGTCTACGCCGTATGTAGAGAGTTGCTACTCCGTAGTGCCCTTTAGTGGATTTCACGGCGTAGTCATAGAGTGAGCTACGCCGTAGTCTTCATATGTAACACCCCCAAAATTTAACCATGACAGCGGAAGACTTTTTAAAATAACAGCGGAAGACTTTTATTTAACAGCGGAAGACTTTGGGTGTTACTTCGAGGATCTTTTCACAATCACAGAAACAACACAAAGTGATGTTTAAAAGTTTACTTTATTTCAAAATACCATTTATTAAGATGTTCATATTTCAACGACACATTTATAAAATTAAGTATTTGTTTAAGTCCATATGCCCACTCCGTGCCTTCAAGATCCTTCATGTCTATTTCCTGAGATAAACATGCTAAAAGTCAACATAAAGTTGAGTGATATTCATAGGTTTGAAAGTTAAACAGTTGAACACAAGATATAGTCATTTATTGCAAAAGTATGCAATCAAACAAGTTGAAAACAATTCATATCCGTTATTGCATTAAGCTCATGAAACACAACGATTTGACAGCCAATCATATTTGATAATATGACGCAACATAATAGTATGCCCCCAAGATAGGTTTTTGTCAGTTACCTATGTTAACAAAATAATGTGCGTTTGGTAGTTATCTCCAACGACCAAACGGGGATTGTCAGTCCCTAATAGATCTATCCACAGTTATGTACGTTCACTCAGCAAGTGATTAAGGTTCATGATCGAGGGACTTTTGACAATAACTACTTAAGCAATAATAACGGTCAGCCGGTATATCAATACCAAAATAGAAAGACTTGTGTTTGGTTTATAAGCATGTATCTCCCCACATAAAACAGTTAAAAAGTGGGCTATGAACTCACCTCAGTAGTACAGTAGATGTAGTGGTATCGTAAATTCAACGATGCTAGGCAACGGCTTCACACACAACCTAAAGATAATGCAAGTTTCAGTTGATAGTCTAAGTCTGGTTTTATCACGAATATTAGTCATTTTAGTCATAAACAAAACTCGTGTTTGTTTAAATGCTTAAAGTTCAAAAACAACGTTATATATACATATAACTTGTGAGTACAATGATCGATGATTGACGGAAAATTATCATGAATAAGTCAAAGTGTGCAGACGATAAGTTATGATGAAAGTTCAAAAGAAAATGAATAACGTAACGTTATATCGTTAGAATTAATTATAGTCGCGAATTATATAACGTATATATATAAGTTAAATTTATTAAGTTTTTATATCAAACACCCTTACATTTATATAAAACATTAATATTATTTTTATAAAATAATATTACAGAAAATCCTTTAAGTTTCATCAAAATTTCATTTTTAATCTTAACGGTATAAACCTTTACACCGTTAGTCCAAAGTTAACGGTAATACATTTTAAGCCAAAAAGTATCAACATTTACTTTTCATAACTCCAAGTTTTATTGTTTACAGTTCATAACCTCAGAAAATTAGATTTACAGTTTTTACCCAAAGTTTGCAAAATTTACACTTTTAGTCCTTCGGCCAAGAAATTTTACACACTTAGTCCAAATCTCACCAAATTAAAAGTTTAACATTTTGACTTCTTAAATAAGCTCAGGACATTCCATTAAAATTATTTCAACAGCTTATAAGCTTAAAAAGTGCTTATTTCGCTTATTGGGCTTTAACGAATTAGTACTAAGGCCCAATAAGGTTTTTAAGTCCAATGGGCTTACGAGAGTTTTGGGCCTGGACTTAGGCTCATTTTAGGAGTATAAAAGTGTTGGTTTTGGGCTCTCAGGCCCAATGTATCATAAATTCTTAATGGGCTTGACATAAGCCCACGTTTTGGCTTATTTTGTTTTTGTGAAAACTGCTCTTGACCGAGACAAAAGGGTCTGGGAAATAGCTTATACGAGCTTATTACTTTGAATAAAAAGTGTCTCTTGATTGTTTACCAAGCTAGTGACGAGGTCATGTAATAAAAAGAGTGGGTCGTGTGTCTAGATTTCAAATAACGAGGCCAAAGCTCATGACCAAACTCACATTTTGAAACTGTCCAACACTTAGAAAAATTCTAAGTGTTTTCACTTTTATTCGAATGGGTCAGGGGTCTTCAAAACATGTCGAATACATTGTTCATATATAGTTTTTAAGTTCGAACATTTGTACACCTTGTTTGTTTGGGTTCCAAATAATTAGTATGTCGAATAAAAATAATATGTCACGTTTATACAATTTAAATTAACGAGGCTAAGTGTTCGTTAGAATTCCAATTGATAAACAGTTTTAAGACTTAGGTTATTTCTAAGTATTTTCGTATGTGTCTAGGTGACATATTAAGTGTCGAATAATTATGTAAATGTTAAGATTATGATTAAATCTTTGTACCTTCCATTAGTTAACGTGTAAGACTATAAGTATGTCAAAAGGTATATATGTGTCGCGTTTATATATGTCAAATAAATATGAAAAGAAAACGTATGAAATGAAAATGAAATAAAAGACTAGGGATCTCCTTTCTCACCTCACCACTTGGGGTGGAGTAATCTCAACGTATGGTTCGAATTGGTACTAGAGGTGAATGTGGTGATGTTCACGACCCAGCAGAGGTTCGAGACGAGCAACAATGGTTCTTTGATCTTGCTTCAATCTTTCGTACGCTAGGCAAGAACTTTGTCCCAACTTAACTTGTTTAATTCGAATAAGATTTGTAATATAGTTGTGTTTTCGTGTGTGTTTACAACTGAGCT
The DNA here is from genome assembly GCA_014162995.1 of Artemisia annua. Taxonomy (NCBI): domain Eukaryota; kingdom Viridiplantae; phylum Streptophyta; class Magnoliopsida; order Asterales; family Asteraceae; genus Artemisia; species Artemisia annua. The sequence continues at coordinate 2,052 of LBNU01022147.1, read as the reverse complement.
CACAAGGGTTGTTATATAACTCGTTTGAGGTTGTGTGAACACCAGAGATGAAGTGTGGGATAAGATCGAATGCATGTCACCTCTTCTAGTACCCAATCGAAGCATTACAAAGAGAATAATGACAAAGAAGGTGTGAGACATGTATCTGAATGTTCCTGACATTTCTGACAGCTTATGTGACGTTGGTAGATGGTTTGAAATCATTGGGAAGCTTGGGTGGTTGTTTAGAAGCATTGTGACACGTTTTATATATGTTTCTCAAAGTGAGTTTTTATGTTTACTTTGGACAGTTTTGAGGCAGTAAACGAGCCAGGTTTTTAAAGAGCTTTATCATTCTCCAATCTATGCTAGGTGGTAAATTAGATGGTGCAAAAATATTGATATGTCGTGTGTCAAAAACAAAAGAAAACGAGGGTGTTTGTGGCTTGCTCGCGACTGGGAACAAAGAAAGAAAGAAAGAAAAAAAATAATTTACAAAGGGGGCGCTTGGACTGGCCTGTTGGGCTGGGTTGGTGGATCAGGCCCAAAACAAAGAAAAAGAAAGAAATAAAGAGTTTGTTGGGTGCAGTTTGGGTTTTGCGTGGCCCATTGGGTCACGGAGGCCCACGTAGCGTGTTTCGAGAGTCGGGTTACGGTCCAATAATATTAGTGACCAATCTCGGGAATTTTCGTAGGCTCCGGAATTATATAAATAGTGTACGGATATTAAACGAAACGTATATTTATAAAAATAATACGTTTTAAATTATATTCGCGATATTAGACTATCAAGGTTCGTGTGTAAGCATCGTTCCTAGGCAAATGGTCAATCACAAATATCGTAGTGATTCACATAATATGTCATATATAATAAAAAAAATTGTTACCCGTAAAAACGGTATTTAAATAACGTACTACTCAATTATTCATTTTTAATATTTACTAATCGTACGGGAAAATTACGAGAGGCTACAGTACATACCCGTTACAGTGAATTCCGTCCCGGAATTCAGTTTAAGATAGTTGCCAAGGGTGTCTAAGAAAAAGATGCGAATACTAGGTGCGAATCTGATTCTTGCGGTCCTTAGAAATTTCATATCTTTTGCATAACTTATTCTTCAGAGACTATTGTTCCTTCATTGCATGATTCTTCCTAAATTAGACATAGGTGATCAGGCTATGTATAATTTACGAGTAATAATGCAATGCTTGGACCAAATCGTCTCGTATGATGTCCAGTCTAGCTATCATAACTCTTGGTGTAAAATAGATTTTGGCCATGCCCCAAATATAATAATAGCTAAAGTAGAGAGAGTGATAAATATAGAATAGATAGTACCATAGATGAGACAATATTTCAGTGAGTCACATAATGAACATAAAGTAGACCGGTGCCATGAAAAGGCGACATTTAGAGGCGACACAAACTTGGTACGACCAAGTGCATAATGGAGTAGGATAGTTGATTTCTAAATATTATCCATCTGTTGCGTTGTTGAGACTTTATCAATGATTTTCACTGATTTCTCGGTGAGAATAAGTTTCTCATTGAGTTGTATCTCTTTCAACGAAATGACAAGAGATTTATCTAATAAGCATGAAAAGTGTTATTAATTCGACTAAGTTCTTCCGGTATTTCAAGTTTATATGCTACGGGTCCTATCCTTTTCAGGATTTTGAATGGACTGATATATCGTGGGTTTAATGTACGAGGTGGTGATTTATACTTCTCCTACAAACGGGCGATCTGCACTTTCGACCATAAAGTGTTTCGAATGGTGTTGCCTTTATGCTGGCATGATAACGGTTGTTATATTAGAATTTAACAAATGGCAAGTGTTTATCCTAACCTTTTCCGAAGTCAATGATACTTGCTCAGTGCATGTCCTCCAAGGTTTGGATAGTTCTCTCACTTTGCCCATCGGTTAGAGAGTGATATGTTGTGCTCATATCCAGTTTAGTTCCTAAGGCTTTTTGCAAGGATTTCCAAAAATGAGATGTGAAACGACCGTCACAATTTGATATAATGGAAATCGGCATTCTATGCCGTGAAACTATTTCTTTCAAATACGA
>LBNU01022146.1:166553-176993 GCA_014162995.1 Artemisia annua | reverse complement strand
TCAAGTATATGATATCTTTGTAACATTGTGGATTATCTGTAACTTACTCATTTTGTATTATTAAATTCAGATTTTGAACCCCTACAGATGAACCGGATGTGCAAATGGTCGTGTCACACTGTCCATGACCAAGAAGATAGGGCATTCTACAGACCACTGACTGCATGCTTCTGGAGAGATGGACGACTTGTAAGTGGCTTGAAAACTTTTATAATTTGTCAAATTGTTATGCTACAATTTCAATGAAAATACAAACTAAACAACTATCAATCTATACTAAACAACTATCAATCTATAGCATTTGTAACTTAGTAGCAGCATCAATGAATTCCATAAGCAGACTTATCCTTAATAAGCTTAATATGCAACAATCTATAGTAGTTGTAACTTAGTACTAGCAGCACTAAATTTCATAAGCAGCCTTATCCTTAATATGCAGCAGCAGTAACACACTTGTAGTATTTTCATTTTCATTTGTCTGAGATATTGTGTGTCTGATAGGATGATTAATAGATCATAATGTGTGTTAGAATAATCCCCAAAGAGCTAATGGTTAGTTTTGTACATTTTGTAACAGAGTATACCAGCAAAAATTGTGCGCAAGTACAACTTGTATGGGTACACTGTCGCTGTTTTGAAGCACCAAATGATAGAGAAAGTGTTCGATGTACGTGAGAAGACAGTGGTTAGCCGTGTTCGAGGGAAGGTGAGTAGGAAGGTGTTCATTGTTTCATGCGATGGGTTCAAATTAGAACAATTCCCAGTGGGCGTACCATAAAAATAATATCACGAGTTTGTATGTTTCAAAACGGAATCTAATCTTTATAAAAAAAACATAAGAAACAATCAGATAGCACATGGATTTCCTATTATACGTAATTTATGATTTGCATGCATACATAATATATATTTCAAAAAGTCTGCGTTGTAGACACTGCTTTTATACCATATGCAATTAAGCAGCATTCAAAAACACGTTCTTTTTCCAATTTACTTCCGATGGTAAAAAGTTGCTAATCATTTTGCTAAGTTTTATAAAGCAGCTGTGGTGTTTTTCTCATGTGTGGCTCTATATATTCTTTTGAAATTAAAAGAAAACTGAGATATCATCATTCCACAAAACACAAAACACAAAACACATGCTCTCATATAATTAAACATAATCATTGAAAACAGACAAAAGCATCACTCTCCTCGTTCTGAATATCAAATATTGGATTATCATAAATTAAAGTAAATTCAGATTCGAGTTCAAACAGAGGGTTGGTAAAAGTTGTTTTGAATGCTTCGGGAACAAGGTGATTAACATTCTCTTCTGGACTGACGAACTCAGAAGGTAGTTCCTCCACATAGTTGATGTCTCCACAAGATAAAGAGTTTTCATCAGTATGTGAATCACTAAGCTCGATGTTGGGATAAGAATTGAGTGATGGATCATGATATAAGAGACTTTCAATTTCTCCCAGATCAGCTTCGACATCAAAGAGATCATCATCACTTCCCGATGGAAGTGGATTGATGTGAGCGAGTTCATCGGCAAACTCCTCAAGAAGAGAATCGGCATCAAAATGTGGAAGTGATGCCTCAACATATTCAATGTCTCCATAAGATGTACAATCATCATTAGAATCGGAGAAAGTCTCAAATTGATCTTTTGAACACTCAAGAGGGGGAGGAAAATCACACATATGATCAAGAATTCCCTGTGACTCACTTGGGATTGGGACAAGGTTCTCAACACTAGACTTTATGAATTCATCCGATTCCTTTTCAGGAACAGTGTCAAGATGCTCGTCCCCCATACTTAGAGAGTTAATGGGAACCTCGGATGTGATAACAACAGACTGAGGGAGTTGAGAAAGACTAGCATACATGGGTTTTACAAATTTCATTATTTCTTCTGCTAGTAATTCCATCATAGTCTTTTCTCCCTGATTTTCGATGGAAGGAATTGCAACTGATGAACTTGATGAACCCTTATAAAATTTAAGAAGATCAAGGGTATCTTCATCATCACTATCATCATCATCGAGAAGAGCAGCATTGCGAAATATGGCACGTGTTCTAGCTGCTTGTCCTTCGACACGTAATTCCTCTATGCTCTTTTCGTTTCTAGCATCTCGTTCTTCTACAATAGTTTTCTCACGAGAATTTTGATACGATGTAGTGGCCAACTCCTCCTTAAGTTCTTTCAACATCTCGAGAACCTTTAGACAAAGGTCTTGCGAAGTTTCTTGAAGAATTGCTTGATTCATTTGGTATTGTGGAGGTTGGTTATGATAAGGTGTGTTATACTTGTCATAAGGAAGTGGATTCCTTGTTTGACAATCGGAACTGAAGTGTGGACCTCCACAGTACTCACAAGAAAATTTTGGTGTATTTTGAAACGATGCATAATTGAAATTTGGATGACGTGGTTCTTGCTCGTATGAGTTATGATGAGGGTGGTTCAAATTGTTTTGAGAATAATCGAAAAAGTTCGGATTATAATCAGTGGTGAATGTAGGTTCAGCTCTCAAATCATAACACATACAAAGTCCATGACTAAATCCACATTTCTTGCAAAAACACCGTTCACAAAGTGAACCATCTCCTAACGGATCTCCACAATTAAAGCAATTATGTTGATCAGATGAAGATACGTCGGGCTGTGGTGGGTAGTTGGAAAAATTTGAAGAGTCATTGAATGAGTTCGGGTTAGGATCATAAGCAAATGAGTTCCTCGAACCACAAAACAAACAACTTCCGTTCCGAATATCATTACCACACCGTTAACACGTACACCAACGACATGGTGAACCGAAAAGCGGCTCACCACAACCGACGTAAGGAATAAGCGATTGCCTTAGAGAAGGAATCGGACCATTCAAAGAATCAACAAAATCAACACAATAATCCGAATGATTATCAAGTCTCGAAGAACATTTTGAAAAATCCGGAGGTGGGACAAGTGGCGTGCTCTTAGAGCTAGCAATTTCCACCACTTCCGTTATGGTCCCCGGTTCTTGTTCTTGATAAACGTGAAGATTAGGCAAGTCGTTCTTTTTAGTCACCGCTTTAAGCTCAGTACGTTTGCTTGATAAACTTCGAACCGTAAATCGTGAAAGGTGTGGATCAAGTCTTGACGGTTTGCCATTAATAGCACGTATCTCGGGCTGTGAAGGGTAGTCGGAAGAATTTTGAAAATCATTGAAAGCATTCGGATTTGCTTTGCACCATTTACAAAATCCGTCTCTAATATTACTTCCACACCGCCTACATGCGCCCTTGGAACAATGAAAATTGTCATCCACTGGACCTTTACAATGAAAAGAGTTATAGTCGAGTGATGACATAAGAATTAAACATTAACGAGGGATGAGAAGAAAGAATTAAACATTACAGAGGTTAAAAAGATTATTTTTGGTTTTTTCGAAAAACATAACAATTAAAACGAGACCAACTCAAAAAGACAAGGAAACTTAAACCAATAATCAAGAACGTAAGGTTAACTTTTAAGGACATACGCACAAAGGAGCGGGAGAGAAGAATGGATCTCTCACTAGGGCGAAGTTCGTTGGATCGCCCTATACCGTTTCGACTCCTCTTAAAGTTTGTTTCTCGTTTAAACGTTTTCCAAATACGCAAGTGACACAAAGGCAAGTTTTGATCTTTAATTTGGGAACTTATTAATGGCCATACCCCCAATTGGGATGTATTCCGTCTTGGTTCTCGACAATGTATTTTATTTTTGTAATTATTAAACAAAGAAAACGGGAAAATCTTTTTGTGTTTTTAATCTTTTATAGATGTAAATACATATATAGAAACAAAAGAAAAATATTTTTGGTGTTTTATAAGTTTTTTGAAAGCGATAACTTCTTGCGAAGGTTCTACAAGACTAATCGTTTAAACCTTTACGAGACTTTCGACACACAGCCTCCCTGGCAGCGGCACCATTTGATTCGTTGTTTAAAACAGATATAAAAATACCAACAAAACGTGAGGTCAATGTTATCGTGAGGACAACAAGACGTGGAGAAATACAAGTAAACCCTTCGTGAAAAGGATTACTTCGTAAACTCGTGCAATGTGATATTTTTAAGACCGGGAAAGTGATTTCCCGGGTCGTGTCCCAACGAGGTGTGAATGGAAAGTTTCGCGAAAAGATCGAGATTAAAACTCTTGTATGTTTGATTGTGAAAGATTGTTTGGTTTTGTGGTACGTTAAAATAATGGAAATTTGTAAATTAACGAACGAAAATGAAAATAACGCAACCTAAAAGGGAACAAAAGCAATGGTAAACTAGGGAAATCCTAAAAATACTACGGGAAACAAAATTAGGAAGCGGGAAATCCTAAAACACAATTTAAAACAAATACGTGACGTTTATTTAAGATAAACGTCAACGCGCAAATAAAAACGTGAAATTTAAGCTACGCAAGTCCTACGAGCATGTAAACAATTTTCTTATGTACAAAATGACAAAAGAAAATTTTGGAAAAAAGAAAATTAAAAATTGGATAAAAATTCTAATTATTATGAATTAAATACTAATTAACACTAATGAAATTCTAATAAATACTAAAACTATTTATAAAAATCTGAAACTTTTTTAGTAAATACTACAAGTTAAAACTAATTTATAAAAAATATAAAAATGGGGGGGTACAGTTCACAAATAAGCAAAAAAATAAGCAAGGAAAATCTGATAAGGTTAAAATAAGCAAAACAATAAACATCGGCTAACTATTAAATATTGCAAATTATATACTAGTACAAGAAAGACCCAATGGCAGATGGTGTTAGAGTGTGCTTGTGTCTGTTGTGTTGAGCAGAAGGTCAGGGGTTCGAATCCCTTGCCCTTTTGTTTTTTGAAAACATTTTTTTTTTTAATTTTTCTTTTTGCATACGCACTTAACCAACAATAATAATCAACTTTTATAAAGCCACGTTTTCTGAAAAGCTTGAAATAAGCTTTTGCAAGCATTAAAAACCAACAGTTGAGTGAATTTTATGTTTTCGTTGAGCTTTTGAGATTAAGCAACACACAACACTTCAACCACATAAGCCAAAGAGCCAAATAAGCGCAATAAACAAACAAGAACAACCAAAACAGCTACTAAACAATTAACACTACAACTAATAGCAACAAGGATCAAACAATACAGAAAGATCAACAACAACAACAAGCTCAGCTAATCTGAGTATACCAGCAGCTATGACTCCAAGTGGGCAACTTGCAGGCATGATAAGCTGTTACTAAGCTTATTTCAAGGAGACTAATGGGGAGCATGCAAAAGGCATCTAAGGGGAGACCTAAAAAGCTAAAGGGAACAAGAATAAGCAGTAGCATAGACCTAAAAAGCATAAAACAAGCAATCTAAACTAGGAGGCTGCAATAGGGGGAAAAAAATTGGCTACTGAAGCAAGTTTGAGGCAATGGACAGTAGTGATAAAAAATTGGTAACAATAAGATAAAAATACTACCAGCTAGAATAGCTACCAAAGACTATTAGTGACAATTTTTAGAGCATAAGGATTTAAGTCGAAGAAATAACTAAAATCTGTTTTGGCACCTTTTTTTTTGTAAAAGTGCAGGTCTGCTGGTTTGGGGGGTGTTTGAGCTAACTAAAAGCTCAAATAAAAATTCATAAAAATCAAAAGTAACTAAGAAACGAACCCATTTACAAGCATACCAAATTTCAGGAAAAACGGGCTTATAACGAGAAAATGAAAAATCAAAAACTTCTGGGCTGCTGGGCTGTTTTTTGACTGTTTTTTGACAGCAAATGGGTGTAAGAAAATGGGTCAAAAGTGAGTCTTTTGACCCACAAAAGCTTAGGACCAGATGTCTACTACTAGTACTATCCTATATTAACTATTGTGAACCAAAAACAACAACAAAAGAAGGCTTAATCTTAGACTCTAAACTAACTACTTGAAATGGCAGTTAAACAAAAAGAATTTTGAAAAACAAACATGAAACCTTGAAGACTATTAGGAGGTGCACAAGTTTGGTTTAAAACTACTAAACACAACTAAGTAAAGCTGATTAAAGTAAAAGAATTGGTCAAAACAAATGTTTGAGGCAAAATGGCAGTTGTGCCAAACACCCTTTTAGTGTAGGTCTGTGTAAGTATTACACTTCCAAAGGGCTGTTAAGGGTCAAATATTGGAGTACAAAGGCTACAACAGGTAGAATACAACTAAGTAAGCACAAACTAAACCTAGCATAAGCAGATATAACTTGAAAAATAAGCAGTAATTAATAAGCTAATAAGCACTTTTTAAAAGGAACTTGAATTTGTATTACTAAAAACTGAAAATCTTGAGTACAATAAGGCTTTAAAAGACTGAGACTAAACAATAATAAAAACTTAAATTAAGAACTAAAACCTACTGCCTCCACAAGGCTTACAACATATCTATTTATACTAACATGATCTAGGGTTTCCTCTTGGTTTTCCTTTGTCCTTTTCTGATTGTGCTTTCTCTGTGAGAGAAACAAGCCTTGGATGTCCATTTGTGTTTTCTTTGAATCAATCTTCACCATTGGATTAAGCTTGTATAATCACAGCCATTGATTTCAGTTTTTGGCGCCTAAATAGTTGAGGATTGGTGACATGGAATGGATGAGTGGGATGGGAATTAGTGATATGCTTCTTGGAGTTTGATTGGGGGGCTTTTGATGGTGAATAGTTGGAGGATGGAGTGTTGCAGGGAAAAAGGCAAGGGTTGGGTTTGTTTGGCGGGTAAAGGGAGGTGGGGGATAAAAGATTATTAAGCATATATTAATTAGGCATCTAAACTTAAATGAACCATTTGAAATTGAAAATTTAGTAATATTTATATTAATATACAGTATTAATTTATCTTCTAAACTTAATATTAAGATAAATTATCTAAACTGGGAGATAAGGGAGCATAAACTATTTTATGATTTATGAATATATTATATCATGGACTTTAAATAGAATAATGAAAAAAGAAATGCAAATAAACAAAAATTAGATGAAACCTACACCTGATGCATGCAACAAGTTTGCTTGGTTGTTCATGTGCATATATCTTCAGACAGAAAGAAGAAGAAAAATAAGAGAAACAAAATGATCTCTACTTTGAATAAACTTTCTTGCTTATATTAAAAGATAATCACACATTTCAATCAGAATCAAAATCGTAAATATCTGAATTTAAATAATTAATATTATTTGTTTTTTGGTAAATAAATGTTTTAATCTATTATTCTACTGTATATAATCAAACGGAGTTTTTGAGAACACGCGTTTAATTTTTTCTTTAAATATCTTTTTGTATGGTCATGACAATTTTGCAAGCAAATTTTGAAATCATCACATTCAAAACCAAGGTTGTAAAAATCGCAAATCGGTAGTCGGGCGGTCGACCCTCTTGTAGCTTATAATTGGTCAAGGCAGGATTAATCGGTGATTAATCGGATTGACATTGTTGGCAATTTTTTGGTATTTCTGACGAGTTTTGGGTATTACCGACAAGATTTTACTTGAAAAATATATTTTAATAGATACAAACATCGACTATAAGTGATTAAAACTAGTTAACGGCGAGTTTGGGTAATTCTAACAAGATTTGCAAGTTTCCGGCAAGTTTGACCGTCGTTGAAAATCCTTGACCGCCATTGACTATGGTTGACCGATTTACACAAATCGGCAAGGTTGGTGGCGTGATAACGCCTAGTCGGCGATTAATCAGCCTTGTATACCTTGTTTTGCAACACTGTTCAAACTATTGTTCGGTTTTGTGCAAATTAATTATAATTGAGTGATAAGGATTATTTTTCTTAAATATGTACTAATCACGAACGCAAAATTGAATACACTCATTAAAGTCATGAACTTACATGTAGCATCGCTATTAAAATATTAAAATTAATTCAAAAAATCATTTTAGTTATGGACGTTTATTATGTTCAAATATAGTAATTTATCATAATAAAAGAAATGTTTTGACTCATTTATGTGAAAATTATATTTAAATATAGTAATTTATCCGTCTATTTAATATGTATTGAATGCATTTTTCCATCGTCTTACTAATTTAGCAAGTTTTAAATTAAGTATTTAACAACTGTAATCTACTATAAATATTTTAACAACTTAATAATTTGAATTCATTTCATGGAGTAAATGCCTTCTGAAAATATCACGCTACAACTTTACCGCTCTTGATAGTATTTAATCCTATAAGTTTCACAACCACATTTAAATACAAAATTTGTTTTCTCCTACATATACTCATATTTTTATGAAAATTGCTATTTCGATTTCACTGAAATCTGCTTCTTTTTTTCTAATTTATAATGTCATGTTTATGATGATGAATGATGATGACCAATTAAAGAAGAAAAAAGTTCAAAAAAAAAAGAAGAATAACACACCTTTAAAGAATTTATTTTTAGGCTTAACGACACATGTGAAGAATAGGAAAAAAAACATATTCCCATTGTCAAATCAAATATGTGGTTCATGTTTTAGGTGAGCGTAAATTTCCAAAATGGTACAAAACCTCAAGTGAATTCCCACAAAGGTACATTTTCAAGTGGCATTCCCAATTTGGTCATGTGCGAATGTGCGAATGTGCGATCCCATTAGTTGTGTGACACGTGTCCCAGGCAAGAAGTACTATATCAATCATTTGTCCCCCACTAACTGTCACTTGTCCCCCACGTGTCAATAAACAAATGTGCGATCTTAAATGTGCGAATGTGCGAATTTCGGCCACACCCATGTGACTAAATTTCTTGGAAAAGAAAACAAATCTTACTTTTGTACCCTATGCAGTGTACCTTTTAGTACTATGTTTATTTTAAAAAGATACACTTTTCAATTTTTAAAAGACTTAATTTTTAAAATAATAATAATGTTTGACTTAATTAAATAAAAAAGCAAACCAATATTATTCACATATCTCGGAGAAAATCTTCTCACCAACACACACCGATCTGAAACACATCTCTCGGAGCAAACCGATCTAATTCAAGCGATCTTTTCCCAAAATGTTAAGTTTTTAGTCGATCTTTGTTTATCTCGTTCTGTAATGTCTCCTAGAATCCATGTAAGTTCTTCGTAAATTATTAGATTTTTTTGTTAGGGTTTTGTTAAAAAAGATAATAGTGATATTTTTAAAAATGCTTATTCGAATAGGATAAATCTTGATTTCATTCAGATATGTATTGATTGTTTGTGCTGATTTTTAGAAAAGTGATATAGGTTATGGATTAGTTATAAATTATTAGATAATTTTTTGTTAGGGTTTCGTTAGATGATAGTGCTTTTTTAGAGATGCTTATTCGATTATGGTACACCTAGATTTTATTCAGATCTGTATTGATTTTTTGTGGTGATGTTGAGAAAAGTGATATAGGGGATGGATTATTTCTAAATACAGCATAAAATTTTTGATCTTATATTTGTTTTGGTGATGTTGAGAAAAGTGATAAAAATTTTATCATTTATTTGTTTGTGCTGATGTTGAGAAAAATGATAAAAAATGAGTGATGTTGATAAGTTATTTGCCTAGGCATTGATTGTGTGGTTTAAGAGAAATGTCATTCCTGAATATGTTATTTGGTGTAGTACTTCCTTACTTTCGGATTGCGTATAGCTATTGGGTAAAACCACAAATTCGAACTCTTTATGTTCGTTATAAGTGCGCTAATTTGATAGAAATCCAGCATAGCTACAAAAATGATATAGGGAATGGATTGATGCTACCAAAATTAAAGGGTGCATTTTGAATCCATGATTGCGAAACGATGATATAGGGCTAGAGATTTAGTTTGGAATAGTTACGATACTAGTTATATGACTATGATATAGGGCTAGAGATTTATGTTCGTTATAAGTGCGCTAATTTGATAGAAAGTAGAACTGTTGAGTTTTAATTTTTTACGTTTTAAAGGGTGGAAGAGTTTGGAATGTTATGTGGTTAAGTCCTTGATAAATGTATTCCTTGATAAATGTATCTCTTCCAATTATGTTTTTTTTTTTATTTTTTTTATGTAGCTCTCTAATGTCATAGAATGTACTTCTATAATTAATAAGTATGTTCGTGACATGTAAGAGAGCAATAAAAATGATAGTAAGAATATGTTTTCTAAGGACTAAAAGCTCAATTATAGCGGAAGATCTATCTAACGTTTTTGGTTTTGAGCTTTAGTCTTTTAATTTCAGGATACCGTTGTATTCAGTCTGGTGTTTGATCTGGATAGCCAGTTTTGGCTCTTTTACTAATTTACCTTGAGTAACACTTTTTTCCATACTCACCGTTAAAATTTGGTAATCAAGATCAAACACCAACCTTTATAAAACGGTAGCTTGAAATTAAAAGATTAAAGCTCAAAACAAAAAACGTTAGATAGATATGTCGTTATAATTGAGACGTCTTCAATGCGAGAATAATATAGTGTGGACTGTTCA
>LBNU01022146.1:142688-160203 GCA_014162995.1 Artemisia annua | reverse complement strand
GTTTGCAATCGTGTCACATCCGATTTGTTTCTTTGGAACCCAGTCACTACCTCTTTCAAACGCTTGCCACACCCATATTCCAACGACTTCTATCAAGGTACTCTTGATGCAGTTGGTATGTACACCGACACACATGATGATTTAAAAGTCATGTACATAAGGCGTAGGGATGCTACGCTTGCTGTCAATGTGTATTCTAGGAGTGACGAATCCTGGAGAAACATACCTCTCACACTGCATGCGGATTATTTAACCACGCGTTTCTGCTGGTCATCTGGTACTTTGTGTTGTGGCAAACTTTATTTCACTGTTAATGAGACAGTTGTTGGAGGTATCCATTTCATGATATCTTTTGATGTAAATACGGAGGAATTTGTGCTGATCGACTTACCACCGATTCCTAATCATGGAATTGTTTTTATTAGTTTAGTTGATGCACAAGATGAGCTGGTGATGTTTGCTGCTAGTGGTCATCGTGCGATGAAAATTGACATGTGGACCCTAATTGAAGGTACCTGGCGTCAGCTAAACTCATTTCCTGAAATTCAACTCGATTTGTGGTGCTCGATAACACATTATGTGACAAACGGAATGAAGTGGTTTGTGATGGCAAAATTTGTGAAGATTTTTGAATTCGATACTGGTCTGATGTGGTTTGACCGTTTTTATCCCGTTACTTCCTTTCAGTGTGAAAATGGTGCGTTGTTTACGGAGACCCTTGTTTCACCTAGTATCTAGGATATGTAATGTTTTTAATTTTTAGGATATGTAATGTTTTTAATTTTTAGGATATGTAATGTTTTAATTTTTAGGATATGTAATGTTTTAATTTTTATGATATGTAATGTTTTAATTTTTAGGATTTGTAATGTTTTACATTAATTGAGCGGTGTTGCCATACGCTTTTACATACGGGGAAGGTTTTACAATGAGGTTTATTGTTATTCGCGGACAAAACAAAATAAAAAACAATGTAAGTATGTAATTCGCACATTTGTCCAACTCGCACATTCGCACATCTGAAAATAAAGTGCACCTCAATTATTACAACACCATCCGCACATTTATTACAATGGTACTTACAGTGGTACTTCTAATTAAATTTCAAACTAACCCAAATTTATTACAATGGTACTTTTAATTAAATTATAACCTAACACGTTTTTATTATTTTTTTTTCACAATTTTATTTATTTAAGTGTTTTTGTTGTAAAAAGCTATATAATATTTTTATTTGAGCGGTGTTGCCATACGGGGAAGGTTTTACAATGAGGTTTATTGTTATTCGCGGACAAAACAAAATAAAAAACAATGTAAGTATGTAATTCGCACATTTGTCCAACTCGCACATTCGCACATCTGAAGATAAAGTGCACCTCAATTATTACAACACCATCCGCACATTTAATACAATGGTACTTACAGTGGTACTTCTAATTAAATTTCAAACTAACCCAAATTTATTACAATGGTACTTTTAATTAAATTATAACCTAACACGTTTTTATTATTTTTTTTTCACAATTTTATTTATTTAAGTGTTTTTGTTGTAAAAAGCTATATAATATTTTTATTTGAGCGGTGTTGCCATACGGGGAAGGTTTTACAATGAGGTTTATTGTTATTCGCGGACAAAACAAAATAAAAAACAATGTAAGTATGTAATTCGCACATTTGTCCAACTCGCACATTCGCACATCTGAAGATAAAGTGCACCTCAATTATTACAACACCATCCGCACATTTAATACAATGGTACTTACAGTGGTACTTCTAATTAAATTTCAAACTAACCCAAATTTATTACAATGGTACTTTTAATTAAATTATAACCTAACACGTTTTTATTATTTTTTTTTCACAATTTTATTTATTTAAGTGTTTTTGTTGTAAAAAGCTATATAATAGTTTTATTTGAGCGGTGTTGCCATACGGGGAAGGTTTTACAATGAGGTTTATTGTTATTCGCGGACAAAACAAAATAAAAAACAATGTAAGTATGTAATTCGCACATTTGTCCAACTCGCACATTCGCACATCTGAAAATAAAATCGAAGAGAGTCGTGCAACGACAGCTCACATATTACAATCGTACTTACAATTGTACTTCAAATTAAATTTCAAACTAACCCAAATTTATTACAATGGTACTTTGTATTAAATTAGAACCTAACACATTTTTATTATTTTTTTTTTCACAATTTTATTTACTTAAGTGTTTTTGTTGTAAAAAGCTATATAATAGTTTTATTTGAGCGGTGTTGCCATACGGGGAAGGTTTTACAATGAGGTTTATTATTATTCGCGGACAAAACAAATTAAAAAACAATGTAAGTATGTAATTCGCACATTTGTCCAACTCGCACATTCGCACATCTGAAAATAAAGTGCACTTCAATTGTCACAACACCATCCGCACATTTAATACAATCGTACTTACAATTGTACTTCGAATTAAATTTGAAACTACCACAAATTTATTACAATGGTACTTAGTCTGTATTTGGTTTTAACTTCAATTTCATTTGTTTATGCTGTATTAGCCGCTATTTTCAATGTTTGTGAGTTTTAATGTATTAGTAATTTTACCCTGAACTATCTAGATACACAAACAAATGACATGATAAATACTACTTGCCATGTTACCTTGGTAAAATCTAGATACACAAACAAATGACATGATAAATACTACTTGCGATGTTATCCAACCATTGTTTGTTTACAAAAGATATTGGTTGGCTACACAACCTAAACTCCTACGCAACCTTAACTGTTGTGCAATGCACAACCAACTGACATACTACATAGTTCATAAACCTACACTGTTGTGCAACCAAGATGCACAACCAAATTACATAGTTTATCCAACCATTCTTCACTTACCAAATGTTTTTCACATACAACACCACATAATCCTTCACATCTATTCCATTGCAATTACCTTCTTGTATTTCCAAAAGAAGGCCATCAACTGTTCACGATACGCTATAGCAACGGCAGAAGCATCATCAACCATCAGCGGAATATTGTGTGTCAAACGATAAAGACAGATCATCACCCAAATTCCACAATCTCCGTAATATCCGACCTGCATAGGCACTTCTTTGTTATACGTGAAGGTTATTGAGTAGATTTTCAAACTATCTAGATACACAAACAAATGACATGATAAATACTACTTGCCATGTTACCTTGGTAAAATCTAGATACACAAACAAATGACATGATAAATACTACTTGCGATGTTATCCAACCATTGTTTGTTTACAAAAGATATTGGTTGGCTACGCAACCTAAACTCCTACGCAACCTAAACTGTTGTGCAATGCACAACCAACTGACATACTACATAGTTCATAAACCTACACTGTTGTGCAACCAAGATGCACAACCAAATTACATAGTTCTCAATGTTATCCAACCATAATTTTGTTTACAAAAGACCTAAACTGTTGTGCAACCAAAATGCACAACCAAATGACATAGTTTATCCAACCATTCTTCACTTACCAAATGTTTTTCACATACAACACCACATAATCCTTCACATCTATTCCATTGAAATTACCTTCTTGTATTTCCAAAAGAAGGCCATCAACTGTTCACGATACGCTATAGCAACGGCAACAGCATCATCAACCATCAGTGGAATATTGTGTGTCAAACGATAAAGACAGATCATCACCCAAATTCCACAATCTCCGTAATATCCGACTTGCATAGGCACTTCTTTGTTATAAGTGAAGGTTATTGAGTAGCTTTTCGGATCAATCTTCTTTTTGGCCATTACATTAGCCTCTTCCAGATATGGTGGAATAACGGCTGCAAAATGTTCCATCCAGTTAGCCCACCATACTTTACCCTCAGCATCCGGACCATGCAAGCTGTCATATATGGGGACCAACCCTGAACGAATATGCAGCACACCCAAGGCCCAGTGAACCTTTGGCTCGTTAATGGGAAAGTAAACCTACAATTAAGAGGAAAAGATTGCCATTAGAACTTAACAGATACGTATATGTTTTCCACACAATACTACAAGGCACAGATTCAGATTCTAAATAGATATTACATAGATAGATTTAGCTTCAATTACGGGTCAGCCATGTTATCAAGAGATTTTGGGTTTCACTAATATGCCATTATTCTTGCACATTTACAATTCTTGTCACTCGCAAGTTCTAAAAGTTCTAAAAGTGTCACTAAAAAATGCACCTCTTCACCTATATAACAACCAACCGCATATTAATGTACAACAAACTAAGTATACATGAAGAATTTTTTTAGAGAACTACAGTGCTAACATATACTAGCATTAACTAGCATTAACATTTAGTCCCTTACACACTAACTTTATCTATTTAACAACATGAGATGAAAGTTACAGATGTTAGTAAAGAAAGAGTCTAAGTAACATCACTCATCTTGAATGCGATAATGAAGGAGTGTGGCATGTATGAACAGTCCACACTATATCATTCTCGCATTGAAGACGTCTCAATTTTAATGGCAGATCTATATAACGTTTTTGGTTTTGAGCTTTAGTGCTTTATTTCAGGATACCGTCTTATATAGGTTGGTGTTTGATCTTGATAGCCAGTTTTGGTTCTTTTAAACACCAACCTGCATAAACAGGGTTGGTGTTTAAAGAACCAAAACTGGCTATAAGATCAAACACCAACCTATATAAGACGGTATCTGAAAAAAAAGCACTAAAGTCAAACCAAAACGTTATATAGATCTGCCATTAAAATTGAGCTTTTAAGTCCTTAGAAAACATATTCTTACTATCATTTTTATTGCTCTCTACATGTCACGAACATACTTATTAATTATGTATATTCAACACACATTAGAGAGCTAATAAAATATATATCAACAGACAACAATGCAATGAAATAATTGCAACATCTAGCCTATAGATGCANACCGCATATTATTGTACAACAAACTAAGTATACATGAGAATTTTTTTTAGAAATACAGTGCTAACATATACTAGCATTAACTAGCATTAACATTTAGTCCCTTACACACTAACTTTATCTTATTTAACAACATGAGATGAAACGTTACAGATGTTTAGTAAAGAAAAGAGTCTAAGTAACATCACTCATCTTGAATGCGATAATGAAGGAGTGTGGCATGTAATGAACAGTCCACACCTATATCATTCGCATTGAAGACGTCTCAATTTTAATGGCAGATCTATATAACGTTTTTGGTTTTGAGCTTTAGTGCTTTATTTCAGGATACCGTCTTATATAGGTTGGTGTTTGATCTTGATAGCAGTTTTGGTTCTTTTAAACACCAACCTGCATAAAACAGGGTTGGTGTTTAAAGAACCAAAACTGGCTATCAAGATCAAACACCAACCTATATAAGACGGTATCCTGAAATAAAAGCACTAAAGCTCAAAACCAAAAACGTTATATAGATCTGCATTAAAATTGAGTTTAAGTCCTTAGAAAACATATTCTTACTATCATTTTTATTGCTCTCTACATGTCACGAACATACTTATTAATTATGTATATTCAACAACATTAGAGAGCTAATAAAATTATATCAACAGACAACAATCAATGAAAAAATTGACATCCAAGCCTATAGATTGCAACCATAAGCAATAAAATATATATGACTAAAGCTACATCAAACAAACAATTGGACATTCCGTTGCATAATGCCATCTTTAGTAACCATCTTTAGTAACAATCAAACAAACAAATGTTCTGTCTCACCACATAGAGAACAAACAACGACAGTGCCTGGCGATATGGCCTTCATAACCTCACTTATAACAAGCAACACCACTACTGTGACTAGACCTAACTTTTAGTCCCTTACACACTAACTTTAGTGAGAATTTTTTTTAGAACTACAGTGATAACATATACTAGTATAGGAAAGTAATTGCACACTGTAATTTTTATATACACGCATCAAAGTTGTAGATTTATTGTATGTTGCTTAACTAGGTTTGTACATTTGAGTGTGTAAACAAGGAATGTGTGCCAATCAATTTCCATTAATACAAGTTAGTGAGAAGCTATAAGCATCCAAACTAAGACAACAATAATCGCAAAAACTTCTAAGCTAATAGCATCCAGCTTAAAAGAAAAATAACCAAGTAATTCAATCAACTACTGTTAATAGACCTTTAAGCATAGCAAATGCCTTCCAATTCCCATGATCCTAATGGACTAAATCCAGGGTGTACAGGGTGTACAATTCTACTAATAATATATCATGGCATAAAAATGAAATGTCAACGACATGAATTGGACTTCTTACCTTTTCAACATTTTCGTCAGTCCAAGGCACACCATATGTAACACCATCTGCATAATAAAAAGGGACATCTCGATACAAAATCTGTGCATTGAAGTATGGGCCGACCATCACCCAATCAGCGTCTTTATGCCTAAAGTGCCAGATATACTGGAACCAGGCATCGATGTGCTGCGATTTGTAAGCATAAATAAAATAATTAATACAATAGCAAAATGACATATAGAAATAAAACTTTTCTAATTAATAAGCGAGTAATAATTACGTACCCAATCAGATAGCCAGCCTCGTCTGTTTCTGTCCTTTCCCGCTAAACCAATCCAAAACTTGTTATAGAAATCCCCATTCACCCATGGAAGTTGAAATTTCATATCCTTCCTTGAACGCAATAACAACGTGATTTCTGGATGTTGATTGACAACGCCTTCTGGTGAACCTTGAGGACGCGTCAATTGCTGTGGAACATTCCATATTACTAAGATAAAATACACAAAGGGAAAAAAATAAATAAATAAAAAGAAAAACATATACGTACCTCAACCCAGGGTTCAAGTTGTAATTCACTTCCATCAGGTCCAATCATTTTCTGCATCGTTGATTTATACATTCTTGAGCTAGTACGACACTTTCTAGACCTTCTTGGTGTTGTAGGTGGTGGAGGTGTGTATAAAGATGATAGATGACGGCTCTTCTTTCTGGCTCGTTCAAAGGGAACCTTAACAGTTTTAATGCCATCATGCATATCCTGTAAATCAGATAATAAGTCTTCCGTAATACCACATCAATATTATATGATAGTTCGTAACACATAAAATTTACATACCACATCAATCAAACTGTCTTCCGGGATAGGGGACAAAGCTGGTTCCTGCTTCTCAGCTTGTGTGACATCAACACCCATATGCTCATCGAGCCTCTCATTAATAACCTGAAAATGAGATATTTTACACATTATCAATCTAAGCAGGTGGCGGAGGAGATAGTGGGAATTCAAGTTACACGAATGCTAATTCAAGTTACAAAAAATGGTACTTTCAAAAATAGGGGTTTTATCTGCTTATCCTTTTAAATAATGAAAAAAGATAGTATTTTATATAGTATTTTCACACCTCATTAATCCCTGAGTTATCCGGAACAGGGCCCAAATCTTGTGGGACACCAACATTCATCTACTGATCCAACGAACCATTTGTATCCTGAAACTGAGACAAATGTAAATATGAGTAACCACTACATTTGCAACCGAAATATTTAGACTGAAATAAAAATTGCATACCAAATCATCTGGAAGAGATGAAAAAAATTTAAAATCCATTAAATCATTTGTTGAATCCTGAAAAACAAATACAATTTGGAGTTGGCGAACCAAAAAATACAAATACAACGCATTTGTTTGATACTTGCACTACCTACAAAAAATGCAATAGTTACCTTTGGAGTTGGCGAACCAAATATGACTTTAATTTCAGCATCATCTTTCTCATTATGGTCAACAGCATCCTCTTCTGTTTTCTTCTTATCAGTATCCTCTTCAACCTCCTCTTCCATTGGCTCCTTAACAACCTCCTCCTCCATAGGCTCCTTAATAGTATGCTCTTCATGAACAGCGCCTTTCATCTTTTTATCAATATCCTCTTCCATATGCTCCTTAACAAATGGCGTTAAAAAAGTCAACAAATTAGTAAATGATTAAAAAACATTTCATATATGTTAACAACTATTTTAGTAATACATACCTTTGGCTTCTCAACATCACCAGTTAGTTCAATCACGATTTTCGCATCCGCAACAGGCTCTTTAGCAGGATGGTTAACCGCTGGAACTGTAACATCAATGGGAACCTTACGTGGTTTGACTAGTTTCTCTACTGTAGCTAAACGACCTTCCATACTCGCCACATACTTCAAAAGTTGTTTGTTGCTCATGAGCCTGAGAGATTCATCCACTTCAGCTTCACTAGAATCATTGTCATGAGAAGAACCGTCATTCACTACACTTGTATGAACCTCGGTACGGATGTGTACTGAGGTGCACTTCCCTTTTTGATGAAAGTTTTGACAAACCCTGTACTTGATCTTGTCACGTTTAACTTTTTTGTTCTTTCGTGGACTAGATACAATCGGGTTGTCCAAATAATCTATACTTGAGATCCACCAGAGTGATGCCCTCTCAGCATCGGTTGGAATGATAGGTTTTATTGGTGTTGCTGCATAAAAAAGGGAGTTATGATCATATTTGCTAAACCCCCGCACATCACGCCAACCAACCCCCCGTGGAAAAGCATTCTCATCTTTCTCCCACCATAGCTTTGACTGAGGAAATGTTTCAAGTACAAGAACCTACAATGTAAATAAGAATTTACATTAGATGGAAAACATGAGATATTGAACCTAAGAGCGTATATTTGAATAGTAAACATGTTCACTTTTTTAAGCTAATTCCGGTCATCCTAGATATATACTTAACTGTTTTTGGTTTATATGAGTAGAAAACAAGTTTTTTACTAATTTAAGCAAGTTTCAAAAACACAAGCTAAAATAAATATATAAACTCAACAAGCTAAAACCAATCCAAGTAAGACTAACCTTCAACGCGAATGCAAATCCCCATAAGTTATATACTGCCTGGTATGCCGACCCCTTCATTGCATACTCTTTCATATACTCATCCCTTTTGCTTGAAACCAACATGTAATTCCTATCATGAAATTCCTGCCACATATGCTCCCCCCAAGGGAAAGCATTCCATGCATCCAAATCATCAATGAGAGCAAGAAACTCTTTAACAATCATATGTTTGATCTCTTGACCCATAAAACAAAAGTCAGCAGCTAGTAGAAGGCAAACACGCAGAGCATCAGGTTCCGATAGGAGCTTAAACTGTTGATCCTCAAGCAACTGGTAAAGGTCTCCCCCCTAAAAAACCCTAAGCCCGGGGAACACACGCTTCATGAAACGAGACTTCACATTCCGCAAATGGCTTAAAGAGATGTCACCAAAGGGCATACCAGTTATAAGACCAAACTCTCGTCTACCCATCTCTACTGTGTGTTGCCCAACATCAAAAATAAAAGGTGTATCAAATGTTGGAGCTTCGACATTCCTTTGATGAAACAGAAGGAAATTCAATAAATGGTTATGATGGTCCTCTGTTTTGATATCCAGCCAATGGCCGAAGACACTGCTTTTAAACATGTTGTAACAATTTCCCCTATCCTTGAGGCGGTCTCGGATCCTTGTTAGGAGGTACAACTTACTTCGGATGGTTACCCTGGCATTCACAACCTAAATAAAAAAAAATAAGTTAATATTATGAAGTAAACCATAGTAAATCTTACTGAATTAAACATACAACGATACAAGAGTATAAGTAAGTTGGAATATCAACTAATCTACAAATTCCCAAACACACAGTAAGCATTCAAAGGAAACAACCAGAATCAGCAATCATAAACAAAGATATGCCACGAAAGAACTAAAATGGACCAAGTAAAGCATAAGGGTGATGGCTAGGGGTTTGGAGACCAATGGCAGCAACAATAACTCAGAATAGCAAGCAATTCCAAACACCCCAATAGTTGACAGATTGTGAAAATTAAGAACAAAGCAAAACAAAGCAGGATCTCTCAGATATGTTGTGCCTTGTATTAAGTAGTGGACAAACTAAATATGATTTTGAAGAAAACCCCACATCAAAAGTTGGGACGTAATTTTAAAGAAACAAAATGCAGGATTCCTTTTTGTGATATTTGAGTTGATTTGGTTCTTCATACAGGTTTTTGTATTAGTACTACTTTAAGAAACATGGACATATGTACAATATATTTCAATTGAATTATGCTTTTAGTAAAAAGAATCTGTAACTGTAGCTCATATGTATGTTATGTGTATCTAATTTGTATCCATTATGATATGTTGTCCTTGTCGTTTTAACACTATTTTCTTCATTATTCACCTACCATCCCCAAAACAGACACCACAACAATATAACAAAAAAGTTCCTTGATATGGACTAAAACAATCATGATATTTCCTAGAAGAATACATTTCTCAAACCTAAATTCCTTTTATATGTATTACTAAATCAATAGCTTAAGTTACACTAGTGTATTAGTTTTATCAAGTAATAAATTTTGTGTTTCAAACAGTAATTATTACTTGAGGCTGCAGATGATTTGCAATATAGTGATCTGAAAAACTTGTTTCAAGAGTAGCGAAACCAGAAAGCCTAAGAACAAGGCTTCTGCCATTAAGTAGTAAATTTCGGCAGGATCAAATTTAACTGTTAATTTCCTCTCAGTGACAATATCCCGATAATACTAACAAACCTTGTTTTGGAGTAGTTTAATTTAGGTTGGCCCTTTTCGACACCCATATACAAGAATGAACGATTTTGGACAAATAGAGCCACAATAAGGGTTCTTTCTGCATACTCTTGTATTTTAATACTAATCTACAAACTCCTTGTGTGCTTACTAATGCATTTGTTAATACTAAGCCTGCAAGAACTCATCATAATTCATTTGGCCTAGTTGTATGTTTCTCGCCTAGGGTGAAATAGGTACCAAATTCGATTTTTAGAATTTTAGTCAACTTATGTTTCAACCATGGTGATAAATACAAACAGATAAATGAAGCAAGTAGGCATTTGGTCTAATGGCATTTAGAACCAGAAATATTTACATGAAAATATATGGACAAGCACTAGAATCGACAGTTGGAACATGCTTACAATTGTGTTCCAGTTGCATAAAAAAGCTTACTCCTTTTATATGATTTTTTTTAAGAAACAAAATGTGTTAACTATTTTATTTTATTATTGAATAATCTTCTACATATATCAACAAATAAAGGATCACATTTCATCTCTTTTCTCAACATAACCACAAACAACAAATAAAGGATCAACTTTTCATCTCTTTTATCAACATAACCGCAAACAACAAATAAAGGATCACAATTTTCTCGACATCATCACAAACAATCGATACAGATCTGAATCAAAAAAACCTAAAAATACTAATCAAAATAATATAGATCTTACCAGATACATTAAAACCCGAAAAATAAACACTATTTTTTTTAAATAATCATCTTACCAGATACATTAATCCTAATAAAAAAATCCGAAACCCTTATAAAAAAATACAACATTAATCCTAACAAAAAAAAACCAATAAACTACAAAGAAATATCACTATCACGCTTTACCCTAATGAAACCCTAATAAAAAAACCTTTTTTAATGAAACCCTAATAAAAAATACCAATAATACTTACGTGAATTCTGGGAGCCATCTTCACAAGGATGTGAACGCAGATCGACTATGTTTTTGGGACAAATCGCTAGATTTTGGGACAATATCGATTGATTTAAGAGAGACACACACAGATCTAACTATGGATGTGTGTGTCGTTGTGTGTTTTTTGTCCGTAAAAAGTGAGAAACAAATGATCGGATTTTAGTTTTAAAAGTAAAAGTCAATCTATATTTTTGGTCTTTTTTTTAATTAAAAGTTGTACTTATCGAAGGTACAAAGTATATCTTTAAAGTAGATTTGTTTTCTTTTCCAAGAAATCTAGTCACATGTTCACGTGGTGTGGCCGAAATTCGCACATTCGCACATTTCAAATCGCACATTTGTTTATAGACACGTGGGGGACAAGTGATAGTGAGTGGGGGACAAATGATTGATATAGTCCTTCTTGTCTGGGACACGTGTCACAAAACTAGTGGGATCGCACATTCGCACATGACCAAATTGGGAATGTTACTTGAAAATGTACTTTGTGGACTTCAATCAAGACAATGTACCAAATTGGGAATTTACGCTTATAACTAGCTACTAAATATGAATTCATATCCGATATTCCGATATGGCTTGTTAATGATACAACTATTCTTCTTGTTAGCTATACACGAATCCTTTTACCCAAAAAAATAGCTATACACGAATCCTAGCATGATAACAATACTACTACAATATAACTACACAACTTAAATTTAAAAAATATATATATATATATATATATTCATGTCCTAATCCTAATACAATTCAGTTTGTTTATACAAAAAACCTATATATGCGTGATTCTTGTGCATGGACTTTTACATTCATCATTCGACCCAAACAGAACACAATCAACACATACTATTCCTCTTGTTACGTTAACTAAATTTACAGCTTACTATGGGGAAGTTTCCGAAGTATAGAGTAGCAAAAGCGTCTCAGTTATTGATCATCACTGGAGCCGGGATTAGAGACATCAAAATCGCTAAGAAAGCATGGATACTTCCCGGCCAATCGTACGCCAAATTCGACATCTCTCCAGTCAACTACACCTTTGAAGTTCAAGCCATGAGTGCCGAGAAACTACCTTTCATCTTGCCTGCTGTGTTCACTATTGGTCCTCGTATTAATGATAAAGAGAGTCTTTACAAATATGCCAAGCTCACAACATGCCAGGAAAAGGATTCAACCCATATGCACGAGTTAGTGAAGGGGATCATTGAAGGTGAGACGCGTGTTTTGGCTGCATCCATGACTATGGATGAGATTTTTAGAGGCACAAAGGAGTTTAAGAAGGAGGTGTTTGATAAAGTTCAACTCGAACTTGATCAGTTTGGATTGTATATCTATAATGCTAATGTTAAACAGCTTGTGGATGTTCCTGGACACGAGTATTTTTCGTACTTGGGTCAAAAAATACAAATGGAAGCTGCAAATCAGGCTAAGATTGATGTGTCTGAAGCCAAGATGAAGGTAATATACTATCATTAGCTTTTTTCCTTTTTTTTTTTTGGGGATGATTGCTAGTCTTAGTTAGCATATTCCATACAGCCTCTACTTTTAGCGTAAGTTGTACATAAACTCAAATATATGATGATTGATTTTGTGAATCATTCATTATAAAGGGTGCAGTTGGATCCAAGTCTCGAGACGGGCAAACGCAGCAGAATGCAGCTAAGATAGATGCAGAGACGAAGATCATATTGACACAAAGACAAGGAGAAGGGAAAAAGGAAGAGATAAAGGTGAAGACGGAGGTGAAGGTGTTTGAAAACGAGAAGGAGGCTGAAGTGGCTAAAGCCAATGCTGACTTGGCGATGAAGAAGGCAAAGTGGGCCAAGGATTCACAGATGGCACAGATAGAGGCCACTAAGGCTGTGGCACTCAGGGAGGCGGAGCTGCAGAAGGAGGTTGAGGTCATGAATGCATTCACCCAAACGGAGAAACTCAAGGCCGAGTTCCTGACCAAAGCTAGCGTTGAGTTCGAAACCAAGGTTAGCTATTGTTTTCGTTTTATCAAGTCAACTAATATGGATACGTTATTAGTTTTATAGCCAAAATAATGATTTCTATTAAACAGTTGTATTAAAGTTAGATTACCATATTATAAGGAATATAATTATAATAGTATATATATATATTTAAGGAGTATCGTGATTCGTGACATGTTTAGCTTGTGTTTTAATGTGATAATTTAATTTGACGAAAAATAACCAAAGGTACAAGAGGCAAATTGGGAGCTATACAAGAAGCAAAAAGATGCAGAAGCAATTCTCTACCAGAAAGAAAGAGAAGCTCAGGCTCAAAAGGCAATAGCTGAGGCCGCATTCTATGCTCGTCAACAAGTAGCTGATGGTGAACTATACGCAAAGCAAAAAGAGGCCGAGGGTCTTGTTGCTATTGCGCAAGCCCAAGGTGTCTACATAAGCAAACTTATGGGTGCATTTGGAGGAAACTATGGGGCTGTAAGAGATTACTTATTGATTAATGGAGGCACCTATCAAGAGCTCGCCAAGATTAATGGTGAGGCCGTTAAGGGGTTGCAGCCCAAGATTAGCATTTGGACTGGAGCAAATGGTAGTGGAGAAGGTGGTGACGGAGGTGCTATGAAAGAAGTTGCTGGTGTGTACAAGATGTTGGCACCCATGCTTGAGACGGTTCACGAGCAAACTAAATATGTGCCACCATCTTGGGTGGGCACGATCGCCGAATCCTAAATTTCAGTACTTCCCTAAGTTTACAAGTTGGTTGTTACTTTAATCGTTTAATTCTGTTTGTTGAGACTTCTTTCGGTTTAATACTTTAATCCTATAATTTTGCAAACAAAAAACTTACAAGCACTCGTGATGCTTTTATCGTTTTTAGCTATATAGTACTATATTTGTTCATTAATTGTTTGATTTATTTGTGCGCATATATGAGCAATCACGTGAGGGATTATGATTCTAACCAAGTTTACTCCAACAAATCAATAGAGGTAAATTTGTCAATCCAGCCAACACCTTGAGTACAACTTCTTACCGTTTCAGGATTTCTATCCTGGTTTGAATTAAATCAAGTGCCAACAGTTTTTCATTTAACAATATTTTTCCGTATCCACAATACTCCAAGGTTTGTATATGAATTACTAGTTATAATACCCGCGCACGCGCGGGTTTTTTTTTAAAATTTTTTTAAATCATATATTTTTATTTATTAAAAAACAAATAATTTAATCTTTGTTTTATTTGATTTATGATGTTTAATTATATTTTTTTTATTATTAAAGATAATTATTTAAAAGTTTTAATCCTATTGTTAATTGCTTCTTATCTATATTTTTTGTATATTTATTAAAAAACAAATAATTTAATCTTTGTTTTATTTGATTTATGATGTTTAATTATATTTTTTTTATTATTAAAGATAATTATTTAAAAGTTTTAATCCTATTGTTAATTGCTTCTTATCTATATTTTTTGTATTTATCTTCTACTTGTATTATGGATAAATACAAAATGTTACCTAATAAGAAAATAATCTTTTTTTTTAAATAATATTATTACTAAATAAGGTATGGTTTAGTTTTTTTGAAATGGAAAAGTCCCCACTTGAGGTTTTGTTTTATTATATAAAAGATGTCCTAAGTTTGATCTAACAATAAAACTAAATAATTTGTGAGATGACATGCTTGTACCATTAGAGGGCACGGTGCACACTGTCATTCGCTCGTTATACGGGGCGATTGGCAGCTATGGCGCCGCCATAGTGTATCGGCGGTGACGTGATAGGCACACTAAAGGTTGCAACGCCATCTAGATGGCGAGATTGTGTGTGTATGTTTTCTATTATTATTATTATTATTATTATTATTATTATTATTATTATTATTATTATTATTATTATTATTATTATTATTTGGCGTAAAGTAGGTAATTTGATTGTGTGTTATAGGAACGTTATTGAGGAAGGTGTTATTTTGTTTTTGTGTTACAGGGTAAAAGATATTGTGTTGAAGCTTTTAACGGGCCGCCATATGTTGACGCTTTTAACGGGCCGCCATACTCGGAGCACCTAGTACTCTCATATATGTAAATGATTT
The DNA here is from genome assembly GCA_014162995.1 of Artemisia annua. Lineage (NCBI taxonomy): Eukaryota > Viridiplantae > Streptophyta > Magnoliopsida > Asterales > Asteraceae > Artemisia > Artemisia annua. Next base: position 144,539 of record LBNU01022146.1, on the reverse strand, counting down.
TGTATTATGTTTTTAATCATCATAGCTCCATGAATATTATTTTTGTAATATTATGAATCATGTATTGTATACCTCATTTTAAAGGATCCCACAAAGATATGCTCGCACTTCTAGTTGTACGAGTTAGGTGATTTTTTATTTTTATTTTTTATTTTTTGGAAGAAGCAAAAATTTTATGAGGCCACGTCGGCAACGACAAACAACAACAAAAATAACGGGCTCCAAGATAGAGCACCGGAGAAAGAAACATCGAAACAAAATGCACCAAGAACCAAAAAATTAGGGAAGTGAAGATGAAGCTTATTCACCGGGATTTTGGATCCAATTTTTCCAAGAGAAGTGTTTCCTGGAAAAACGATTATAGGCCCATTAAAGAGACAATCTTTGCACCGAAGGAAAAATATCCTCATAACGAATGGCATTTGCCTCAGCGTCCAAATAAACATGAAGAATTTTATTTCTCCAATTCCAACCATGCCAAATAAATGTCATACAAACCGCGTGAAATTGCAAGCGACTTGTTCTGAATAAACCCCGGCTTTCCTTTAAGAATTTCCATTAAAGACGGATTGTATAATTCATGAGACCTCCACCAACTCCATAACTTACGCCATATAATTTTAATTATGGGACAAGAGAGGAAACAATGTTGTTGAGATTCTTCATCCATGCCACAAAATAGATATACAATCGACGGAATTGANTTCTCCAATTCCAACCATGCCAAATAAATGTCATACAAACCGCGTGAAATTGCAAGCGACTTGTTCTGAATAAACCCCGGCTTTCCTTTAAGAATTTCCATTAAAGACGGATTGTATAATTCATGAGACCTCCACCAACTCCATAACTTACGCCATATAATTTTAATTATGGGACAAGAGAGGAAACAATGTTGTTGAGATTCTTCATCCATGCCACAAAATAGATATACAATCGACGGAATTGACACCCCACGACGAATCAAATTAGATCTAGTGGGGAGTCAATTTAAAGCCACACGCCAAACACATACATTCACCTAACGTGGTACCATGAATTCCAAATAAAAGGGGGATTGGGGTCGTTGTTCGAAAACAATTTATCCTGTACGACTATACTTAAAGATTTAACTGAGAAAACACCTGAATCATCGAGAGACCAAACCATTTATCATCAAGGCGAGACTCAAGAACAAGACCGTTAATGAGATTTACAAGAAGATCTAATTCCCGAGATGCACGACTACTTGGATGTCTTCTCCACGCCCACTTAGATTGCCAAGAGCCATCTTCAAGCACCCATCTATCAGCCACAAAACAATTCTTACTCGTTTTAAGAGCGTATAATTTGGGAAAACAATTTTTCAATGGCCCGTGGTTTTTTATCCAACAAGTTAGGTGAATTTAAGAAATTGGGATCATACGACCAAGGTAATGTATGTGGCTAGTTAACTTAAACAAGAATAAGAACAATGTTATCTAGTGGTAAAACACTATACCATGTGATTGTTACTTTTTTAGAAACGCTAATTTTCACATACTTAAATACAAATAAGGTGTAAAACATGCTTGCTTTGCGGGAGGCTTATTAGACTTAGGGTGTGTTTCTTTTTTTCTATATAGGAGAGATAGTGGAACCCACAAATTTAATATTATTACTTTTTAAAATGGGACCCACTTTTTCTATTAATTGGTCTTATTCCCCAAGGCAAAATTTATAAGATCCTCCCCATATAGAGGCTTATATAGACGTGGGCCCCAATATCTCTCACTATATAGAAAAAAAAAAAAAAAAAAAAAAAAAAAAAAAAAAAAAAAAAAAAAAAAAAAAAAAAAAAAAAAAAAAAAAAAAAAAAAAAAAAAAAAAAAA
>LBNU01022146.1:130658-142425 GCA_014162995.1 Artemisia annua | reverse complement strand
AAAAAAAAAAAAAAAAAAAAAAAAAGGGGAAAAAAAAAAAAAAAAAAAAAAAAAAAAAAAAAAAAAAAAAAAAAAAAAAAACCTATTCAATATATGTATATGTACATATTGTTAGACAAATTAGTTGGCTCAAACCTAATAGTGGGTTTGGATCCATTATTTTTAGGGTTTGGATATATGACTTATTCTCAAAGTATGTATTTAATATCAATACACATGATATCTCATATGTTAGTCATCGTTAATGAACTATTTATTTTATATTGTATCAGAGCAGGCCTTATCCTAAGACTAAGCCGCCAACCTTGAGTCGACGTCTCAAGCCATCCTGTCAAATCTTAGCCGTCGCCGTTTATCCGTTCTAAAAAATAATCAATTTTTGGATTAAACCTTAGCTGGACATTGTTTCGGCCATAACTCCCAAAACCGTAAGGAGTTACCTGACGCCGTCAATGCCATTTGCTTCGTAATCAAATTCCGAATATCAGGATCACTGTAATAGCTCTAAAGACGCACTCTAACAAGCTATCAGATTTAGAAAACAACATTGGCTCACTTTTTTGCTTATAACTTTCAAAGTGCTAAGAGTTAGATGACGTTGTCAGCGACCGTAGATTCGTATTTAAATTCCATAAGCAAATGATATCGAAATCGCCGCCTCCACCGGTCGGTCGCGCCTTCACTCATCGTTATAAGTCCAGACCGCCGTCGAAATGAAATTCTCACATTTTCAGATTAGTTTAATCGACGCGACTGGTTACTATCAAAGTTTTGATTCTTTATCAAGATATCTATCTTTATTTTTGTTTCTTACTAAACATAGTTTACACTCCAATTCTTGATTCTTAGTAATTATATTATCAAGGTCTTGATTCTTTATAACTAATTATCGTTTAAACTATAAAATAGTTGTCATTTGGTCATCGACTACTCACCAATGATTTAGAGGAATCCTGATCTATTTACTTTTTTTTGGCTTTATATTTTCGTCTCAGTAGTCGTTTTATCCAATCCAAATCAAAAAACCTATAACACAAAATCTCTGGCCTTTATAGTAACACATACCATATTATGTTGATTTAACCATCAACCAACAAAATTTGTCTCATTGACAATACTATTTGTTTTACCGTCGGGGATCATTATCGTTTTTTTGCAAATAATTGATCGGAAGATTCGTTCATACGTAAAGGAAAATCAAGACATGACGTAGAAAAAACGTCACGCGAAGAAGGAAGTCGCAAGTAGGGGTGAAAACGAGCCGAGCCGAGCCCGAGCCCGCCAGAGCTCGAGCTCGGCTCGTTTATATTTTAGAGAGCTCGAGCTCGAGCTGGGCTCGGTTCGAGCCTTAAGGTTTGAGCTCGAGCTCGGCTCGTGATATGATATATAAAGCTCGAGCTCGGCTCGTTTGTGATGCGCATGGGCTCAGTGAAACAATAACCTTGCCATCCCTATTCCCATCTCAATATCAAATAACAAGACTAAACCAAGACTCGACGCATACAAGAACAACGATCTCTGTTTATCTCTTTGTTTATCACAAAATTTGTTCGTAGAACAAATGTTATAAAGTTAAAATCATCAAACATCACTCGAAATATCATTTTCGTGATTATTATTTGATTTGGTTATGTAAGAAACCAAAGATGTAGTTTGATCTTTGTTGAAACGTGAATAATAGTTGTTTGTTAAGAAGGATATTTGTCTGTTTGGTTGTTGCGTTTTCCACAGATAAAAAGATGGGTGTGGCTGCGGGAGTATTAAGGATGTGAGTGAATTTAGGGTTAACCTGTGATAAAACTAGTAGTAGGAATATAGGAGTTGGAAAACCCGCGCGTTGCCGCGGGGTGTTTTCCTAGAGAGGTAGTCAGCGATATATTTAGACTAAGATAGGAGAATCATTGTTTGGATGGCTTTAGTTTCTTTGTACCTGTGCAGTTATATATTGAGATGGTCATGAGAGTTGTAAAGGTACATGCATTGGGTGGTTGGTAACCTTATATGTTGTGCAGTTAAACCAAGTGCAGGCATGAAAGAAAAGAGATAAGTGGCATTTACATTCATCTATGCATGGGAGCAGATTACATAGCTAAGAAGTATTTGCAGTGTAACTACTATACAAAAGATTAGTGCGCGTTGCCGCGGGATGTTTGCATACGTTTACACTATAAGCTAACTAAACCAAATGACTTTACATTGATGTTTAGTTCATATCTACACGTAATCAATTAGAAACTATTTAGCTCCCCTATTTTTCTTTACTTCTTTCTGCAAATAGCAGGTTGTTTTTATCTTTTTTAACAACCAAAACTTTCCTATCCACCTAAACGGCCATAACTCGAGGCCCAATAGACATTGACCCTATGTATCGTAACAAATACCTTCGCCTGAATCATGTGTGGTGGCAGAGCATCTTCAAAATGTGGCGTCTTCTCAGCTTTAGTGTTATCCTTATCAAGCTCTTTGGCTTTCACTTTACCTTGAGGCAGATTTGCGGCTCCAGAACATTTGAAGTAGCGATGTGTTTTCCTGCACGTGTGTGGCAAGCTTCATGGGCTGCATTCTCCCACGACTTGCATTGATCGCTACAGTGGTTTGTTTTCCCACAAATTCCAGCCCATGTCTTGCTTGCTTTCTCGCACAACTCTCCTTCAAGGTCACAATCTCTGTATACAGTATACAAAATGAAACATTTTAAAAGAAAGCTAATTAAACGCGATACTTTTAGGGACTTTTGTTAGCAACAGTTTAAGCATTTGTAGCAATTTAATCTTTTAAAGAAGACTTTTAAGATTTTGTAGAACTGCCTCATAAAGAGAAAACCCAAAATTTAAATAAAAATATCAGAATGGTTCATTTTTCTAATGTATGACAATGATTTAGCAGGACGCAAGATAGTAAAAAGTCCTAAAACCCATAAGCTGTAAATTCCTTGTCCTGGACAAAGAAGTTGTATGAAGTAGTAATATAAATTACCTTAACAGTGCCTTGAAGACTTGTTCACATGTTTCCCTCTTCTAAGAACATGAATCTGAAATTGGTAAAGATAAAGAATAAATATGGTTCAATATCCTCAATATCTAAATCTAAAATGCAAAATACTTTATCTGCTTATGTTCAAATTAATGTTCTAATAAAGGGATTAAGTATCTTAAATAGTCAGCTTCCTATGGATATCTCTATTCCGACCTACGGGTTAGGTATGCTATATAATCTAGACCCTCAAAGATTGCCAATAGCGGCCCTATATAATCAGCTTAAAACCAAAACTATCAAACTGAGAATTATGCACTGAGTTGGACTATAGAAGCAGCTAAAATTCACAACCATCCTGAAACTTTCCACAAATATTTTAACCGCGATCAATAGCAAGTTAAACAAAATATTCGCGAGGCTGAAATGTGTAAATTCGTAGTCTTAGCATCAACAGAAGAAAAGGGAAAAGCTATAAACTCAATATGCATGAAAATCTGTAATGAAGACTTTGTAACATAATATCATGAAAAAAAACTGATTATTCAAGTATTTACAAAGAAGTGCAGATTATTTGTGTTTTCAGAATGAAATGATAATTATCCAAGCATTCTATGCATACAGTCTTCCAGTAGTCATCTTAGCACAATGCAAACTCTTTAGTGATATGAATGTGATGAACAAACACATAGTAAATTAAGGGATTTCAGATTATTCTTCACATTATACACGTTTAAAATGGTATCCCCGCTGATCATTACCAAACACATCCTTACTGTCTAGAATGCATTAAAATTGTTGTATTTTTTTTTTCTTTCTTAGCTTATTTTACTTTGAATTTGTCTGTAAAAAGGCTTACGTATTTGCAAGGAAAGTTAAAGAGAAAAACAAAGAATTTGGAGTTACCAGTAGAGTGTGTAGCTATTAAAGTCATGATATCCCTAGGTAACTGGACATTTCTGATGAGCTAACAACCGAGGCTAAATGGTCACGTTTAGCACCCGTAGCTTCAGCAGCTTCCGCACACTGAGCCGCCTATATTCGACACGTAAAATTCATGGCTCCAAATCTAATCATTCGCCCCAGTTAGTGAGAAACTGATGCAAATGAACACCATCGAAGCAACAGAATCAACACCATGGAAGGTCATAACAGATTCCCCACCCCATTGCTTATACAAAACCCGCAATTGAGCTGATTTATAACCCCTCCCATCCAGAAATCCCTGAAAAAATTAGAAGCATCATAATGTTTTGCAAATAAAATCAAATTCCAATTAATCAAAACATAAACACCCAACCCTCTAATTTTTTCTATATAAATCTGAATCTAAAAGATGATCAGAGGTGGGCCAGCTTAATTAAGTCCCGCATTCTATTCGCATTGCAACAAAATTGCAGTCAACAAAACAGAGATTTGGTAAAAGTAACGGGTAAACTGGTATACGTAGAAGATTTAACCTACATTTTGTTGTAAGCTGCAATGGTATTCCCGTATTCCTTCTTCTTTTTATTACCTGCCTGACAATCTTGTTTCCTCTTGTGGAAACCATTGATAAGCCCAGGCATAGCCGATCTATTTGGGTATGTCAACTTATCGTCTATGATCATAATCTGGAAAAAAAAAACCCAAAAAAAAGATATCAAAATACCGAAAAGATATTGTAAAAAAGTTACTACCCAAAAAACAAAAAGGGACAAACCTTTCTAAGAGGAACCAATGCCAAAAAACCGACAAAGTTACTAATGAACAAAAAATCAGTCATCCAACCAATCCCAGGTTCTTTTTAACTATGGTTTCAGTCATCCCACCTGGGTACGTAGACAACACCAATTGGTTCTCATTTTAGCCTGTATAACGTACTCGGTGCCTTCCTTCGCTACCACTTTGTCTTTCAGCAGCAGTTGCTATAGCACCACTCTGTTCTATTTGTTTGGAGTTGCGGGTGTAAGTATGTTATTCACTATATCTCCTGCAAAACAAACCAATATACAACAATAGTTAAGCATTCATGCAAGCGAAGATAATAAAAGATGTGTAAATGAGTTGGATTAATCATGATGGTCAAACCATAAGTGACCACAACATTAGCAACATTGCCCAAACCCACTTTAATGTTTAATCAGTATCATATAAAATGAAACTCAATCATTAGTATACCTACGAAGCTCATGTCTAATGTGTGATCCAGTCTGCTTTTTCTGAGATCCAAAATTCATAGTTCGGCTAAACTGCAAAGAAATTCCAGGACATGTTTTCAAAATAATAAACCTATTAACGTTTTATTCCAGAGTAACTTTTATTATTAGGTATACCTTTTTTGTGATGTTGTTGGGTGGTGATTTTGGTTGGTTCGTAGTTGGATGCAGGAGGTTGGCTTGCGTTGTCATAAGTACCTGATACAACCAAGACAAAACGTTTAATGAAATCAATAGCATGATATGCATGGTATAATGTTTCAGAATAAAATAACATGCCTATGTTATTGTTGTGCTGTGCTTGTGCCTATGACTTGTACTTTGTCCAATAGCTGTTGTTTACAATAGAAACCAAATTAGTTTGTGACTGGCATATGTTGAGAGATCTTGCAAATGATTGAAGATAGAGTAATTATCCAACTGACCTTCCATTGAAGTGGCGCCGTTTGAGTTCACATTATTGTGCAACCCTATAAGTGTAATGAGTTACTGTCAGCTGTGACTGCTGAAATTAATTTGCAGATATTCTGTGGGTTAATTTCAGGTGGCGTAACTTACCTTTGAGATGTGTAGGAGGATGGCATGCGTTGTCATTGGTACCTGATACAACAAAGACAAAACATTTAATGAAATCAATCATATGATATGCATGGTATGATGTTTCAGAATCAAATAACAGGCTACTACTTTAGAAACTGTACGACTTGTATTATGACACTTTCACTGTCGTGTAGTCACTCACAAAGTGTAAATTACCTGTATTCGGGATTGTATTGAAATATGATCACAACAATAAAATTGAACCAAAAATGGCATAAACCATGGGCTGCAACCACAGCAGTGGCAAACACCTTTCATGGTTCCAATCACACTCTGAGTGTGATCTGCCAAGAGCACATTATGAAGCGATGATAATGATGATAATAAACATCGTTTCAAACATGCATCACTACAGGTTTATAGGTTTATTATTTTGACTAAATGTATATGTAATGAAAAGTAGTCATTGTATTCGTGGTTCGGTCTAGTCTGACCCTTTTTGACCTGTCGCCCAACCCGCTCAGCCCACCAAATTTGCCACCTCAAAGAGGTGATATAGTAAGAAAAATGAAGAAGAACACAATTGAAAACTTTCAAAACATGCCTTTTCTTGGAGATCGAGTAGCTTGCTGATTCTTTCCTGAGAAGTATAAGCCGGAGTACTGGATGCAGATATCCTGTTGATAGAGTTTGAATTTAACAATTAGGAATCTGAAAGTAATAATAGCAATGGATTTTCGCAAGATGATGACTGATGTGAAGGTGGTTCTTTTCAAGCATATAACACAGACAACTTGTATGGAAGAAGCTTAAATATGAAATATAGGAGTAAATAATATCTCACTTATTATAAAAATACTTTTTCTAAAGGATTTGGCACATGTTTTATCATTCGCTTCTTTTTGTTATGGTTGCAGTACTTCATTTCCAAAAAGAAAATGGGATGCTGCAAAGTACATGGTGTACCGTATATATAGTTCTTAAAAAACTATCTAAAACAAAAGCAACATAACACAATGTGTAAACGTTAAACTAACTTTTGTTGTTCAGCCTCCTTATCATCTAACCATTTCTTAAGACTCTCTGCCTCACGTTGTACCTGGAAATGAACATGGAAAGCTATACATCATAGTCTTGTTGAACTGCAATTTGGTGTAAAAAAATCCATTTTTTTTTTACCTTGGACATCTTATCAATAATATGATATTTTAAGAGGCAAATTACGAAACTTGTAGCAAAAACGGATAGATGATATTCAGTTGCAGTGCTATTTACTGTTGATCTCCATATTTACTAAAAAACGTACCTAAAGCTCTTTTGATAGATATCCATTATCCCGTCGCTTGTCCATGATAAATATCTGTAAAATTACCATATGTTTGTAAAATCACCAAATTTCTAGCAGCTAAATATGGTTTAGTAAACTTACCCTTAGACATCGCAAATGGTTTTTTGGCTTGATTTTTTGGCGCCTTATATGCCTCAGGTTGCGTTAGATCCAACTCAAGGTACAAATAGCATCCCATGATGTGCTAATTGTGTTATGGCCGTGAAACTGCAAGCAAAGTAAAAACAATCAGTCCAACAATCAGCATATCGAGAAACGCAATATTTACCAAACAAACTTGCATCTAAATTACACTACGGTTTAGGGGATGTTTGGGATTGCATATAAAGTTTTTTATCTCGAGTTATGATAAGATTTTCTGAATAAACAGTTTCAAGTTTCAAATTGCGATTAATCAAATCTATTAATCAACTTGGCAGGGAAATTGATGTCAATAATCCTATTTTCTTCTAGACATGTGATCTATTTATTGTACGTGATTAACTTCATAAAACTAAAGCATTCTCAGAAAATAACGTAATACCAATTCTCCTTTACCTAGTAGTGGCATAAAATTTCGACATTATAGCATAAAACTTGCGCAAATTCAGTCGCACTTTCATATACGAACTTTACACAATAACATTATAACAATCTAAATCTAGATATTTTTCAGAAAACATCTCAATGCCAACATCACATGTCACTGTAATCAAGTGAATATAAAAAAATCACTTTTAATTACTTATCCTAATCAGCAATCACATTTGTTACCTTTGTGTTCGCATACCCTCAAAATTGAAAACCCTAATCTAGTTGCATACAGGTTCCTTAAACTATTGTATTAAATGCACCTACACAATTAATTTCAACCAAACATAATTTACTTAGATGAAATTGAATCAATCTAAAGCCTAACCCTAGAAATTGAAAACCCTAATTTACTTAGATGAAGGCAACAGTAAAATCAAACACAAATGAATCAATCAAAAGCCTAGATCAAAAATCAGTAACATATTAACACGAAAAAAAAAAAAGAAAAAAAATTAAACATAATAATAAATCCAAACCTTATCACAACGATGCTGGTTTTTTTTTTCGATTTCACACCACACAATGAAACGAATATATCACTCTATGAGGATACCTAACTCCAATATGTGGCTGAGAATGGGGTTCTAGACACAACCATAACACTTGGGCAATTGAGAACCACACATGGAATAAAAAATTAGTTTTACTGTTGGTTTTCCTGTTCACCCCCTCACAGGCAACTGTAGTTGCAACCGGGTTCATGTGATCGGATCGGGCAAGCGTCCAACGACGCCGGATTTTGGTGTTCGGAGGTGGAGGTTTCGGATCCCCAAACTTAACGGGGAGTGTGAGTGGGAGTGAACACCGGCGGTTCTTTTTCTATAACCCGTTTTTTCCATACGGGTTGGGGTGGGTCGGTTTGGCAAAGAAAAAGGGCCCAAAAGCCCACCTAATAGTATATAAGTATAACAAGAATGGCGTTGGCCGGCCGCGTTGCGGCCTGGCGGGGTTTTTTTGTCGTTGTATTTGATTGCTGATGTTTTCATCAAAGGTATTCTTAAACGAATTTACAGTTACATGAAGAGTCGGCATGTATCTAATGAATATATAATTTGACTTTTGAAGTCAAACATTTCAAAGGTATTTCACAACTGTTTGTGTGGTTGTATGGTGACAACCTAAAAAGACAATTCATGACTAAAGCAAAGTCTAAAATCTAACCCACATTAAATGATTTAAAAAGTGGCTGGTGCACTTTGCTTTTTTACTAAATAGAACTTGGCTGTCTCATTTTGAGTATGTGTTAACTGTGATTCCATTGCCTCCAGCATCGACGTCTTCTCTGGAAGCTCTAACTTCTGCTCCGCAAACACATCAGCTTGCGTTTGAATTCTTCTCGCCTACATACATGGAACAGAAGTGGCCTTATTAGGCATGGTTCGATCTACGGGACTAACATGCATAGTTGACCATAATACTTAAACTAATTGTGGATATACAGTTTTTGAGAGATTATATATAATAGCAAGTTCTTTTTTGGGTCATTGCATTTACCTCCTAATATGCACATAAGTTAAAAAAAAATAATCACATTAACCTGTGTTACGTACCTTTTGATACAGGAACAGTAGCCCCCTCGAAGCTGTTCAAAATCACAACTTCCTACTTTTGCTTCCATTTAAAGTAAACTGCTCGTTTATGCCACAATGGTCAAGAGTTATTCAAATGGTTAGTGCAAGTGTCGTGGGAATCCTTCAGCCTGGGTGGAAAAGAAAATGTGCCCATAAGCACTTTAGAACGTAGCAAAATCTTTGTTAAACATTCAAATGACAGCTGAAACACGTATAGATTCAACAGCAGATACATCTGAAACACGTTTTTAACAATAACGTATTAAGACGGTGTTCAGAAAATTAATTTGGGATGAACTGCTTAGTAGGCTTGTGTCGGTCATTCATGGCTTTATCTACTCGTCAGACTCTTGTACATAATAAGCAAATCCAAACACTAATTTGTAAAANATGCACATAAGTTAAAAAAAAATAATCACATTAACCTGTGTTACGTACCTTTTGATACAGGAACAGTAGCCCCCTCGAAGCTGTTCAAAATCACGACTTCCTACTTTTGCTTCCATTTAAAGTAAACTGCTCGTTTATGCCACAATGGTCAAGAGTTATTCAAATGGTTAGTGCAAGTGTCGTGGGAATCCTTCAGCCTGGGTGGAAAAGAAAATGTGCCCATAAGCACTTTAGAACGTAGCAAAATCTTTGTTAAACATTCAAATGACAGCTGAAACACGTATAGATTCAACAGCAGATACATCTGAAACACGTTTTTAACAATAACGTATTAAGACGGTGTTCAGAAAATTAATTTGGGACGAACTGCTTAGTAGGCTTGTGTCGGTCATTCATGGCTTTATCTACTCGTCAGACTCTTGTACATAATAAGCAAATCCAAACACTAATTCGTAAACTACTTATATGTATGCCACTGTTCTACTTATAAGCGCGTAAACTGAACATTCTATACATAAAGAACACATTCTTACAACCTAATTTAATCAATAAAACATGTTACTATGGAAATGGACGTTGTAAAGAAATACAAACCTGCAATGGGAGAACCCCGGGGCAATTTGTTGAACACACCTTGCAAACCTGAAAATTATAAGAAAGTCATCAAACCATAGATAAATTAATTGTAAAAAAATCTTTAAATCCACAATAAAAATCTAAGCAGTTCGTCCCAAAGGTATTGATTAACCATGCCAAAGGACATGGATTAAAGATCAACAATAACTTAGGTGTGTACCTTTTGCAATCCAAACGTTTGTCGGCGAACTTTATGGTTGCACTCTTCTCCTAGAATTACAAACATATACTCGTATTATTCACAGTCCAACGCATATGACCAATCGATATTTCAAGTATGTAGATTTACATCCTACAAAAGAAGTTAAAAGTACCAGCTCTCTCTTTCGTTCCTTTCCCCTTCTCTGTAACTCATTCCTGCAGAAACCGTTTCCATTTCTTTTGGATCTCCTGTATAAAGTGTGCGTGCAACCGCTATTGCAGCTTCTTTATCAGCCTACAACTTTACAACAGTAGAATATCGTACATGGTTCATCATAAAAAAACGTTGTTGTAAGCTGATAAACCTGTACAAAGGAATAAAAAAAAATCAGCCTCTAATAAGACTTTAGGACATCGAAATATAACAAACTACACAGAATTGTAGAGGGACCTCGGCAGCTAGCAACCGGATAGCAGCTTTGCGTATAAAAACATACTCATTGCGTGCAATGCAAGTATATATTTGTCTTTGAACAATTGTAGTTGCATTCGCAAGAACTTCTAACCTCGTTGCATCAAGTTCTGCCATTTGACCAGCTCGCAGAAACAAATTGGTCTAACCAATCTGCAAAAGTATAAATTGCATATAGGTAGTGAAAAAACAGAAGTTAAAAACAAAGAATGGCTATTCATGTAGTGAAAAAACAGAAGTTAGAAACAGAAGTTAGAAACATGTTTTAAAAATTACCTCGAAGCCAAATGACCAAACAAAACGACAACTTTTTTCCTCAGCTCCACTACTATCACTCGACTTCTACACACTTATTACTTACGAACCACACCCATCATCAGACGACGCTGATTCTGGATCCCTAAAAAAACAAAGACAAAACAATTAGCCGCAACAGGCGAAATCAATACATGTTTTATTCCATCAACAATCAAAAGCTTTCCAAATACTTAAAAAGCGTTAAAAGCAATTTACCAATTCTCAAAAGTTTAAGGAGCATAAACCAACAAAATTATTAAAAACTAAATTCTAAAAAAATAGAAAATTTATCAAACACTTTATATGCATAACATGAAATTACTGTGGTTAACAAAAAAAAGTTATACCTCAGTGTAACCATCAACAGGAGCAGCTTCAGACTGTCACTGAAATTGAGACCCCAAATCCAAATCGGCAACTGCTGCAAACAACCCAAATTGCCACTAAAAAGCATACCTTAATTAACCGGCCCCTAAAAAAAGTTATACCTCAGTGATTAATTGCAACCGAACATGAATCAATTATAACCGGCAAAAAAAAAAAAAAAAAAAAAAAAAAAAAAAAAAAAAAAAAAAAAAAAAAAAAAAAAAAAAAAAAAAAAAAAAAAAAAAAAAAAAAAAAAAAAAAA
>LBNU01022146.1:98365-120804 GCA_014162995.1 Artemisia annua | reverse complement strand
TAGAGCCCGCACTTTAGGAGAATACTCCCGTCCTAGCCACCAAGGCTATCGAAACACCATTGAGCTCACCCAAGGAGCCAATGTGTCTCCCTTGCGATCTGACACCATCCGGTTGGTGCAAAGCGGATGTGCATTCCATGGACTTCGTTCCAAAGATCCAAATCAACATCTCAAGGACTTTCTTAAAATCGTGGACTCCATAGACCTTAATGTTGAAACTCGAGAGACTACCCGATTACGTCTCTTCCAATTCTCTCTACGAGACCAAGCTAGTCAGTGGCTAGAACGTCTACCCGCAGGATCCATCACCTCTTGGGATAATCTCACCACTCGCTTCCTAGCTCAATTTTCCCACCGGGAAGAACCACAAAGCTAAGGAATGACATCTTGGCGTTCCAACAACGTCAAGGCGAAACCCTCTACGAGGCATGGACTCGATTCAAGGACTTACTCCAAAGAGTCCCTCACCACGGTCTTGAACTTTGGTTCCAAATTCAAATCTTCTATGACAACGTCAATCATCAAACTAGGAGGGCCATAGACTACGCCGCCAATGGCATATTAAGCAGACTGAGTGTCGATAGATGCTGGGAGGTCATTGAGGACCTAGCATAATACGAGGAGGAAGAATGGGAGGACCCAATGTTCCTGGATGAAGGAAGCTTGGATTATATAAACGCAACCCAAGAACAGTTATTCGATGACATCGTAAGGCAGGTTAAAGAACTAACACAGACCGAGGTGCATATGGCAAATGCTGGATATACGTTTCCTGAATGTTCACGACAAGAGGAATTCGAAGGAATAATGGTAACTTTCGTGGACAACCAAGAAAAACAGATCCAGCAATTAGAAGCTCGTATGGAAGAGACACGAAAAATGTTCATTAGTATGGCCGATGATTTCATCTCAAGGATCCGGGAGAAAATTAGGGAAGAAAGTGCTCCTAAAAAGATCGAGAAGATCTTTGCACTCCCCAGTGAAACGATTAGCAAGGGTGACTTTAGGATACATCTCCCGATGAGTCCACCCTTGAATCACCATCGCTCTCCTAAACTCCTTCTCGACAAACCGAATCCTCAGCTTCACAACATCTTTGTAGGGAGCTTGCGAGTCATGCCCACTGATTTTCACGAGGTGAGTAAACGATCCTTTGGCTTTAAGCCAGGCGTGCAAAAAACTCAACTCAAACACACTCCTTCTTCGAAAACCTCGTTGGACCAACTCCTTCCCTTACCCATTACTTACCGAAATGGAGACTAGGGTCCGAGCAAAGCAATAGCTGACCCTATCCAAAATTACACCTCTCCTCGTGACAGTAACAAAACCTTTGACCCGGGTGGAACTTGTTGAACGAAACAAACTAGTCATGATTAATAACCATGACGAGTCGTTCACAAAAAGTACAGGGGGTCATCTGTAAATTGCCACAAAGTATTGAGGCACGCAGGTCTGACGGCGTCAGACCTAAAACGTGACGCCGTCACCTCGACTGCACAGCAATTATAATCCCAAANAACCTTTGACCCGGGTGGAACTTGTTGAACGAAACAAACTAGTCATGATTAATAACCATGACGAGTCGTTCACAAAAAGTACAGGGGGTCATCTGTAAATTGCCACAAAGTATTGAGGCACGCAGGTCTGACGGCGTCAGACCTAAAACGTGACGCCGTCACCTCGACTGCACAGCAATTATAATCCCAAATCTATAACTTTCACCACAAAACCCACAAACCATATCCACCCCAACCCCACCTACGAATCTCTAAGGTCCAATTCGCCTCCTCCCGTTGCTAATCTCCACGTCGTAAGTTTCTTTATCCATTCTTTTCGCTTCAATTATTCATAGGATCCGTCAATTTCGAAAACCCCCAACTCGTGAAACCCTAGGATAGATCCATGCTTAGAACTCGTAATGCCCTTTAATTGATGTTGTTTTGGCAATGATTAAGGCATTAGATTATTAGCAAGGAGCGGGGTTTATTCACTAATTGGGCAAAAAACGAATTTGAACCATGACTTATGGACCAACTGCCCATTTTGCTGCGAAAAGGGGTGTTTGGTTTGTAAACTTGAAGTTTGAATATTGATTTTTCCCTCGTAAATCTCGGATTTGAAATTTGTTAAGCCTGACGGCGTCACCTCGCAAAGGGTGACGACGTCATATGTCTGCAGATTTGTCACTTCCCCGATTCACAATTTAATCTTTTCATTCCTTCTTATTTTGTTCCAGGAAATGCATAAGTGTCAGCGACCTAGCCGAGGGAGTTCCTTGAGATCCCAACGCGAGAACTTGGGTGACACGGTCCTTAGTTGGAGTGTGTTCAATGACAATGCTTCCACGACCAAGTACGCCGAATTACTCCATCACCAAATTGACAATGGGGCTGTGCTTGACTGGAATATCCTTAGAGAAGAGGGTCTCGAGCAGGCCTTCCTTGAGAGCTTCCAAACTGATGACTTCACAGGCCCTCAAAGGGAAAGGTTGTTTAGGATCCGAGAGCCCGTTTATGATGAGTTGGTACGTGAATTCTTTGCTACTTTTCGCTTTAATGTGGGGGAAGCGAGAAACAACCTCGGTGCTACCACCATTTATTTTAGGCTGGGGGTGAGCTTAGGACTTGTTCGGTTATTGAGCTTGGATGGAGATTGGGGTTGTATACTCAGCATGAGACTTTGTAGGGAGAGTTTTTGAAGAAGATGTTGAATGGGGAAACTGTTAGGAATGATTTGAGGTGTGCGATGTTCTGGCCAGAGATTGGCAATGGTGTGTATACCTCGACCACGTCGGCTGCTACCATCAGGGACCCTAGGGTGAGACTGACTCATAGGTGCCTCACCTACAGCCTGTCGGGGCGCCACGGCTCCAACCACCGCATCACAGGTTCTGATCTCTTTTTCCTTTATACCATCTACTCACAGGTGGTTTATTGCAACATCCCTTTCTGGGTGGCTAGCTATTTGAAGGGTGGAGTTGGAGAGAGGGACAGTGATAAGATCTATGGAGAGGGGTTTGTGACCCGTTTGGCACGGTCTTATGAGGTTCTTAGACCCGAGATCATGGGATATTTGAGCAGTACTATGTGCAGGGTAGTTAAGTCTAGGTCCCTCAAGCAGATGGGTGTTATCATGGAGCTGGTTGATGGGTCTTATCACTGGTATGCTATTGGAGGAGCACAGGGGCCTGGTGGTGGCGAGGATGAGGAGGATGAGCAGGAGCCACAGCAGCAGCCGTATGAGGATTATGGTGTAGGTGCCGGGGGTGATGCTTACCGGAACATGAGCCAGGGTGATTGGCAGGCTTACCAGGGGACATGGATGGGCCAGGTGGACGCCTGGAGGACCCAGACTGATCAAAGGTTCGACTGGATGTACGATCACACAGTGCGTCAGATGCAACACCTATCCACGCGTGATCAGTTGGACCCACAGCTTCAGATCGAACCCTTCCCTGGACGTGAGCAGGATTACCCACCCTATGGGTACTATGGGCATCTCCCTCCTGGCTATAATTACCGCTATGGTCCCCCACGCCAGTGATGTATTGTGATTTCTTTGGTTGTAATTTAAACAATTTATTTGTGATGTATGCTTTTAAAACAATTTAGTCTGTAATAGCCTAGGATTTGGCCTCTGTTGGCCTTCGAACAATTTCAGTTTTATGCATGTAGGATTTGGCTTCTGTTGGCCCTTGGACGATTTATTTTATCATATAATGGTTGTCTATCTGAGTTGCGAGTCAATTTTTATTCATGTCTGTGTGTTTATTTGAATTTCATTTGTTTCCGTATGTATGTTTTATTTTTATTGTTATTGATTCATGTTTTAAATTAAAATTGTGAAAATGCTTTATTTTGTTTTTAACTTCATCTTAACTACATACAAAGGTATTTTGCAAAAGATAAGTGTAAGAGAAATCTAAATCTGTTTATAAGAACAAATTGGAACATGAATTGTAACGATAAAAAAATGAACATACATATTAGTATTTGTGATGAGGCGAAAAGTGTACCGCTTTTCGGGGGTCATTTAAGCCATAAATCGTATTTATTTGATCAATTATTGCCCTAAATCGTTCCTTTTGTCATTTTAGGTACTTTAGAGAGAAATTCTGGAAAATGAAGCATTTTGGACGTTTTTGGAGCATAAAAGTGAAGAATTTGACAAAGTGCTAAAGTCTGCTGGAATAGTACCCATGACGGCGTCAAGCTTGGATGTGACGCCGTCAAGCCTTGATAAGCCAGAACGGATTTTGGGAGATTAAAGGGGGACGACGTCAAGAAGGCCATCAAGAAACCCTAAGCAGGGCGAGGTGACGGCGTCACAGCTACAACGTGACGCCGTCAGATATGTTTTTCTATATATATTCTCACAATTTTTAGTCATTGGTGTGGAACTTTTTAGAGAGAAACCCTAATACGAATTTTAGCAGCTTTTTCAAGGTTTTTTACCTTGAGATCTTCCATGTTACATTGAAGATAAGTTATCAATTAATCATTCAATATGTCTATGTGTTGTTTGATTCTATCTTGTTCTTGTCTTTTGTTTAACATGCTAGGCTAGGTTTTCTTTGTGTTTGCTTAGATCTAATGAAACCTAACTATTGATTATTGATTGAATGGTGTGTTATTAATTGTATTGGATGAATGTTTATCGATGTTAGGCTTAAGAAAACTGGCAGACTTCCAATTGGTAACATGCTTGAACGTCTTAAGAAACATGAACCAAGGTGTACTAAGGTTATTTGATTGTATTTAATGCATGAGCGAATTCTAGTGATCCCATGTTAGGAGCTTCTTAGCCGGCTCGACATAGGAGTGAAGTAGGAGCTTATAGAGTTGGGGAAGTCCGTACACACCCCCACGACCGTTATTAAGGAATACAATCCGTCATCCACGCAATTAATACACACTAATCAATCGGTAAAAGATAGTTAGGGAGTAAGGAAATCTAAGTAAACACACTTCTCTCCATATAGTTTTCACAAACATTTATTTTCTTGTTATTTTATTTTATTTGCATTAGTAGTTATTTGGGTTAGTTGACTAGCAACTAATTCCGCCCACTCCTTCAAACCCGAGATTTTTACTTGCTTTCCTAAAAATAATAAAATACAAAAAGAATCTTCCCTCACCCCTAGACCTATTAGAGTAGCTTTTCAATCCTAACGACACTATTCCCGCAGAGAACGATCAATCCCCCGGTACTTGCCACTACACTATACTACATCGGTCAGGTACACTGCCTGGTGGGGATTGCAAGCTTCTCAAGATCCCTTGAGAAGTAAAACCCTAGTGCGTGGTCGCAATCCCGCGCATCAAAGTTTTTGGCGCCGCTGCCGGGGAATAGTTATTGTTTAGGTTGAATTTTTATTTTATTAGGTCTACTCACTAGATTCCTTTCTAGTGAGATTTTTATTTTATTTTTCTAGGATTTCTTTAGTCTATCTTTTTTCTTCGTGTTTTTGTTCGTAACCTTTACCATCCGCCATCATGGAAGGTGGTAACATCCTTGATCCCAACAACCCACTTCAACCAAACCACCCACCACAACCAAACCAACCTCCTAGACCCCGTACCTTAGGAGAGTATTCCCGACCTAGCCACCTTGGCTATCGCAACACCATTGAGCTCACTCAAGGAGCCAATGTCACTCCCTTGCGATCCGACACCATCCGGTTGGTGCAAAGCGGATGCGCATTCCATGGACTTCGTTCCGAAGATCCAAATCAACATCTCAAGGATTTCCTCAAAATCGTAGATTCCATAGACCTTGATGTTGCCACTCGAGAGACGACCCGATTGCGTCTCTTCCAATTCTCTCTACGGGACCAAGCTAGTCAATGGCTTGAGCGACTTCCCGCAGGATCCATCACCTCTTGGGATGATCTCACAACTCGTTTCCTTGCTCAATTTTTCCCACCGGGGAGAACTACCAAGCTAAGGAATGATATCTTGGCGTTCCAACAACGCCAAGGCGAAACCCTCTACGAGGCATGGACTCGATTCAAGGACTTACTCCAAAAAGTCCCTCATCATGGCATAGACCTTTGGCTCCAAGTCCAAATCTTCTATGACCACATCAATCTCCACACGAGGCAAACCATTGACCAAGCGGCCGGTGGCAAGCTACGTGATCTAAGTGCGGAACAATCATGGGATCTCCTAGAAGATCTTGCTCTTTATGACAACGAAAGTTGGAATGATCCCCGTGATTTGAATAAAACGGTCAAGGCAATATCTTTGCCTTCGAACAATTCAAGCACTTCCGATAGTAGGATCATAGAACTTAAAGACCAAGTCAAGTTTCTTATGAAATCCTACGAGGCTCCTAAACCTTCAAGCCAAGTGAACAAAATCAATTCTTCGTGCGAATTATGTAGTGGTCCCCACGACACTCGTGACTGCATGGAACTCCCCGAACAAGCTTTTGCGGACGACGCATCCTCGCGTACCGACGGAGCGGGAGACAAGTGGTACACTTTCAAACCCGAGCCAAACCCTTATGGTGACTCTTACAACCCCTCATGGAGAAATCACCTGAACCTTAGGTGGAAGCCAAACCAAAACGTATCCTAAACCAATTCTTCCAACCCACCTAATCGTTTCCAACAAAACGGTTCCAACTCAAACTGTACTTTCAATAACAATCCTTCCAACAATTATGGTAGTACCAATCATTTCGAAGGATTGATGTCCAATTTTATGGCATCTCAAGTAGCTCGTCTAGCAAAGTTTGAAGCCGATTTCAAACAAAAGAAAAGCGAGGTGACCAATAAAATTGACACTTTGTTGAAAGTTTTCAATGACCGAGATATAGGAGCACTCCCTAGCAACACGGTCAAGAACCCGAAACTAAACGTTAATGCCATTTCGTCGGTTTCGTCTCCTAGTTCTTGTCCACAATATTATTCGGTCAATTCCATGAGCACGTGTTTCAAACAGAACCAAGTCGTTCAAAAGGACCAACAAATTAAGATATCCAATTCTAAATTGGTCAACAACATAGTTGAAACACCTCCCACTCAAAACCTTGACGAAGAATTCAAGGAGCTCCACCTTGCACGTCCGGTTATTTATGTGTTAGGGAGAGCCCCCTACTATAATGCCCTCTTAGAAAAATATGAAAAGAAGCTCAAGTTAGGTGACAAGGGGACCGCTTTCGTTCAAAACAAACTACCTAAGAAATTAGATGATCCGGGCTTATTTGTCCTACCTTGCAAGATCGGTGATTCGGAGGCTTATGACACATTAGCCGATCTTGGATCAAGCCTTAACCTACTTTCGTTACCTTTCTACACCTCTCTAAAACTAGGGAAAGTTGAAGAAACTGAGGTAATAATAGGTTTAGCGGATGGAAGTGTTGCTTACCCGGTTGGAGTAGTCAAGGACGTGTTAGTACACATAGGAAAACTAGCCGTTTTAGCCGATTTCCACGTCCTTGATATGGTTAGCGACCCTACATGCCCCTTGTTGATACAAAGAGGATTTTTGGCGACCGCTAGTGCAATGATTGATTTTAAGGAATCTAAGATAGCGGTAGGAGAAGGTGATACTTGGTCGGTCTACGATGTCAAGAAACATGCTTATGATACTAGTGAGGAACCAACACCCCATTGGTTAGAGTTGAATAGGAGACCATCTAGATATGGACCTTGGATCGATGGAGACTTCATAGGACCCCAACGCCCATTTTACCTAGAAGAGGACTTTGTGAACCGAACACATACGGTAGAACAACTCTTGGCTAGGGACACCGAATTGGACCCATTTGAGGACCCTCTAGTTTTTAGGAAGATGACAGATTTCCTAGGAGTTTTACCGATTAACCTAGGGATGAATAGGTGGACATGTGAAGACGATGATCGTAAGTGGGATTGGGACAAACCACCTAAAGATGGAGATGGGTCATGGCATATTAAGATGACATTGTATGACCCGGATGGAGAAAAGTTTGAAAAGATATATCGTACTAAGCGGACCAATAGGAAACTTCAATCCAAGCTTAACCCTAAAGATGTCCTCGATGACAATCTCGCTTACATAGGGTAGAAGGACTTTGAGTCTAGCTACAAGACTCGTTAATAAAGAAAAGCGCTTCTTGGGAGGCAACCCAAGCTTTGTGTGTTTATTTGTTTGTTTGTTTGATTTTATTTGCTTCCGTATGTATGTTTAATTTTTATCGTTATTGATTCATGCTTCGAAACTAACTTGTGAAAATGCTTTATTTTGTTTTTAACTTCGTCTTAACTACATATAAAGGTATTTTGCAAAAGATAAGTGTAAGGGAAATCCAAATCGGTTTATAAGAACAAATAAACATGAATCATAACAATATTAAATTGACATACATATTAGTAATTGTTTGAGTCAAATGCTTGTATCGAGTCATAATGATATTTTGCAGGATTTCCAGGAATTAAGAATTGAGTTTTTCCAGAAATTTTCCGGAAACTTAACATGAAAATCTGTCAGATCACTTCTGACGGCGTCAAGCCCCAGGCTGACGGCGTCAGGCTCAGTTTTCTGGAATTTTTGAAAGTTTTGTTTTTTTTCCGGAATCATAAAATGCTTTATAAAATCTCTAACTTATAAACTCCAGGAATCTGCAAAATATTCATTCCACAAGCATTATATCCTTATACAGATTTATCCCGCCGATGTTATGCAGGTTTTCGTGTTTGTTTTCTCAGGTTTAACAGGTTATTTTGGACAAGAAGATGATTTATATTTCGGAAGGGAAGCTTTGAGCGTTCATTTTCTTGGAAGAAGATCTAACCATGTTACCACTTTATCCACCGAGCGAATCAGGGGAGTATTTGATTTCATTCTTTACCTTATTTACTTTTACATCTTGTTATTTGAACATTGGGGACAATGTTCATCTTAAGTGTAAGGGGGGGAAAATTACGATACCTTAGAGAATGCAATTACGCTTGATTTTTGTTTGTTTAATGGTAGATGTGTAATAAAACTGAGAGAAATACCTGTTAGGGTAATTTTAGTGCCAAATTTAAAATTTTTTACAACATTTAGGAGTGAAACTTTGGTCTTAATGAGCGTCTCATGGATAGGAGTTATATGACTAGCACAAAACCGTACCACTAAAAAATTTTCCACCCCAAATATGTGAGGTTCGCCCCTAGAATTGGTAGGAAAAGCATTTATGCTATGATGTGTGTACCGGTAGCACTTAGATTCTAGAACTTGCGATAGGACCATCCCGAATCCACAAGTGAGACTACATTCGTGTAGTTAGATTTACTACATGATAAGAGGCATTAGGATTAACCCATTGTTTTACACCTGTGTTTTTGTTATAATTACTTTGACTACATTGGTCAAGTAATTCTCCCACACCCTTGCGTTGTACCCATTTTTGGTACACGATACCCCTAGTACACCCTCCAGAGCCTATCCTTTTCGTTTCTAACTTTAAGCATTTTACTTAAAGGAAGAATTTGTTACACCCCACTTAAATGTACACCCAAATCGCCTTAGCCTACCTTGTATGCACTCACCTTTAGTGCATTATTGTGACAACATTTGTTTAAACCCTTAGTTAATTATCTAATTGATTACATGGTTGCTAAGTCGAGTCATATCCTTGTACATATTGTTTTGGGACGATTGGGACTCATGGGTAAAGTACTAGTGTGATGGAGTAATGGGGAAGAACAACATTATTACCCCCATATGTGCTAAATATTTTAAAAGTACTCCAAGTGTTTCGATTATCTTAATTCGAGTCATTAGATTAGTTATTTGTAAAGTATGTAAAAGTTCAAGTGTAAGGGGAGAACCGAGGCCCCTATGATGTATTATTTTGAATGGTAGGGCAAGAGTGTATGGAAAAAAAATCGAAAAAAAATCAAGAAAAATACAAGAAAAAAAATGAGAAAAAGAAAAGTAGGAAAAAACATACGGACTACCATCCCGTTTCTTTTTATGTTTATTTTATGTTTTTATTAGTTTTTGATTAGCGTTAGTCGAGTCTAGTCTTGGCTTAGCAACGCCATATTGTACATGTGATTAATCAAGATCTTTAACTCGCCACCAGTAAAATATCCCTTATCCAACAAAACCGTGTTTATCATATCCCTACACCTCATTACAACCCTTTTTGTAAAGCCCTCTTTGATTGTTTATCTTAGGTGCTTACGCCTAGTGGAGAAGGTTTTCGATCCTTTCCCAAGGCTATGGTAATCTATTTGCTATGACAGGTAGTGAGAGATATTGTTCATTTTCATTTATGAGATATAATTCTATGACACCTGAGAGATGTGAGTATCTAAACACTACTTGTGAGGTGCTAGTGTGTAATCTTCGTGCTTATTATGATTAAAGTGGAACGATTATTTGTTGTAATTACTTTTATATTAGTGTTAAATGACCCCTAACTTGTATTTTGATTAGAATAAAAGCGCATTTGCTTGAGGACAAAAAAATCTCAAGTGTAAGGGTATTTGATAAGGCGAAAAATGTACCGCTTTTCGGGGGTCATTTAAGCCCTAAATCGTATTTATTTGATCAATTATTGCCCTAAATCGTTCCTTTTGTCATTTTAGGTACTTTGGAGAGAAATTCTGGAAAAGGAAGTATTTTGGACGTTTTTGGAGCATAAAAATGAAGAATTCGACAAAGTGCTAAAGTCTGTTGGAATAGTACCCATGACGGCGTCAAGCTTGGATGTGACGCCGTCAAGCCTTGATAAGCCAGAACGGATTTTGGGAGATTAAAGGGGGACGGCGTCAAGAAGGCCATCAAGAAACCCTAAGCACGGCGAGGTGACGGCGTCACAGCTACAACGTGACGCTGTCAGATCTGTCTTTCTATATATATTCTCACAATTTTTAGTCATTGGTGTGGAACTTTTTAGAGAGAAACCCTAATACGAATTTTAGCAGCTTTTTCAAGGTTTTTCACCTTGAGATCTTCCATGTTACATTGAAGATAAGTTATCAATTAATCATTCAATATGTCTATGTGTTGTTTGATTCTATCTTGTTCTTCTCTTTTGTTTAACATGCTAGGCAAGGTTTTCTTTGTGTTTGCTTAGATCTAATGAAACCTAACTATTGATTATTGATTGAATGGTGTGTTTTTGATTGTATTGGATGAATGTTTATCAATGTTAGGCTTAAGAAAACTGGCTAACCTCCTATACGGTAACATGTTTGAACGTCTTAAGAAACATGAACCAAGGTGTACTAAGGTTATTTGATTGTATTTAATGCATGAGCGAATTCTAGTGATCCCATGTTAGGAGCTTCTTAGCCGGCTCGACATAGGAGTGAAGTAGGAGCTTATAGAGTTGGGGAAGTCCGTACACACCCCCACGACCGTTATTAAGGAATACAATCCGTCATCCACGCAATTAATACACACTAATCAATCGGTAAAAGATAGTTAGGGAGTAAGGAAATCTAAGTAAACACATTTCTCTCCATATAGTTTTCACAACATTGACTTTCAGTTTATTTTACTTTATTTGCATTAGTAGTTATTTGGGTTAGTTGACTAGCAACTAGTTCCGCTCACTCCTTCAAACCCGAGATATTTACTTGCTTTCATAAAAATATAAAAAACACAAAAAGAATCTTCCCTCACCCTTAGACCTATTAGAGTAGTTTTTCAATCCTAACGACACTATTCTCCTATAGAACGATCAATCTCCCGGTACTTGCCACTACACTATACTACATCGATCAGGTACACTGCCTGGTGGGGATTGCAAGCTTCTCAAGATCCCTTGAGAAGTAAAACCTTTTTGCGAGGGTGCAATCTCACACATCAATTTGTTTGAGTCAAATGCTTATATCGAGTCATAATGAAATTCTGCAGGATTCCAGGAATTAAGGTAATTGTTTTTCCAGAAATTTTCCGGAAACTAAACATAAGAATTCTGTCCGATCAATTCTGACGGCGTCAGACTTTAAACCCTGATGGCGTCAGCCTTTGATTCCAGAAAACGTTTTAAAATTTAGTTTTTCTGCCGGATTGTAAAAATTACTGCATCTTTAATTCCAGGAATCTGCAAAATTTTCATTCCACAAGCATTATATCCTTATATAGATTTTGCCGCCGATTTTACACGAGGTTTGCCTAGATTGTTTTCTCAGGTTTAACAGGTTATTTTGGACAAGAAGGTGAACATGGAATCAAGTTCATGACATCAAGCTTTTGGAGTCGCCTTGAGCTTGGAGCTTTTTACATCATCTTGAAAGAAGATCTAATCTTGTTACCACACGATCCACGTCAAGAATCAGGGGAGTATTTGTTTCATTCTTTCTTTTTCTACTTTTACATCTTTTATGTGAACATTGGGAACAATGTTCGGTTTAAGTGTAAGGGGGGTAAATGAAGGCACCTTAGAAAATGCAATTACGCTTGATTTTTGTTTTGTTCAATGGTAGATGTGTAATAAAACTGAGAGAAATATTTGTTAGGGCAATTTTAGCACAAATTTAAAATTTTTTACAACATTTAGGAGTGAAACTTTATGTATAATAAGCGTCTTATGGATAGGGAATTGTATGGCTAGCACAGAAACCGTACCACTCAAAATTTTTCCCCAAATATGTGAGGTTCGCCCCTAGAATTGTTAGGAAAAGCATTCACTATTGATGCTTGTGTGTGTACCGGTAGCCTATAGTTTCTAGAACTTGCGTTAGGACCATCCCAAATCCACAAGTGAGACTACATTCGTGTAGTTAGATTTACTACATGATAAGAGGCATTAGGATAACCCTTGTTTTTAAACCCGTAATATAATTACATTAACTTCATTAGTCAATTAATTCTCCCATACCCTTAGCATTGTACTCATTTTTAGTACACGACACCCCTAGTACACCCCTCCGAGCCTATCTTTTCGTTTCTAACTTTAAGCATTTTACTTAAAGGGAAGAATTTGTTTACAATCCACCCCCAAATGTACACCCAAATCGCCTTGGCCTACCTTGTATGCACTCATCTTTAGTGCATTATTGTGACAACATTTGTTTAAACCCTTAGTTAATTGTCTAATTGATTACATGGTTGCTAAGTCGAGTCATATCCTTGTACATATTGGTTTGGGACGATTGGGACTCATGGGTAAAGTACTAATGTAATGGAGTAATGGGGACGAAGTAATTATTACCCCCATATGTGCGTTAATATTTTAAAGTACTCCAAGTTTTTCAATTATCTTAATTCGAGTCATTGGAATAGTTTATTGTAAAGTATGTAAAAGTTCAAGTGTAAGGGGAGAACCGAGGCCCCTATGATGTATTATTTTGGATGGTAGGGCAAGAGTGTATGAAAAAAAAATTGGAAAAAGAAAAGTAGAAAAAACATACGGACTACCATCCCGTTTCATTTTTTATCTTTATTTATGTTTTTGTTATTTTCTTTTTAGCTTAAGTCGAGTCGAGTCTTGGCTTAGCAACGCCACTTTGTGCATGTATTTGATCAAGATAATTAACTCGCCACCACTAAAAATACCCTTTATTTCAGCCAAACCGTGTTTATCATATCCCTACACCTAACATTATAACCCTTTGCAAAGCCCTCTTTGATAGTTTATCTTAGGTGCTTACGCCTAGTGGAGGAGGTTTTTGATCCTTTCCCAAGCCTATGGTAATCTATTTGCTATGACAGGTAGTGAGTGATATTTCTTCCATTTCCATTTAGTTATATAGGTTTATAACACCCGAGAGATGAGAGTATCCAAACACTATTTGTGAGGTGCTAGTGTATGATTTCCGTGCTTGTTATGACTAGGGTGGAATGACTATTTGTTGTAATTACTTTTATATTCGTGTTAAATGACCCCTAGCTCATATTTTGATTGGAATAAAAGCGCATTTGCTTGAGGACAAGCAAATCTCAAGTGTAAGGGTATTTGATGAGGCGAAAAGTGTTACGCTTTTAGGGGGTCATTTAAGCTCTAATCCGTAATTATTTGATCAAATATTGCCTTAAATCGTTCCTTTTGTCATTTTAGGTACTTTGAAGAGGAATTCTGGAAAAGGAAGCATTTTGGACGTTTTTGGAGCATAAAAGTGAAGAAAACGACAAAGTCTCAAATTATGTTGAAAACAGTACCTGACGGCGTCACGTTCTATCGTGTGACGGCGTCACGCTTTGACAACATGAAGGATGATTTTTACATTAGATGCGCTAGAAAGTTTTGAGGAATTAACACGTGACGGCGTCACGTGTTGGAAGCCCTAGGCCGTCACGTTATGTGGTAAAGGGAGACGGCCCAGAAGGAATTACAAGGGGACGGCGTCAAGAATGGATCTGAGCAATCCGAATTTTATTTTGGCGGCGAGATGACGGCGTCAGACCCTATAAGCTGACGCCGTCACAATGTAAAATCTATGTATAGTTTTCTAATTTTCATTCATTGTGTGCAACTTTTGGGGAACAAAACCCTAGCTCGTTTTTCTACTGTAATTTCAAGGGTTTTCCACCCTTGAACCTTGGAAGCTTAATTGAAGATAAGTCTCTTCCAAATTGTTAGGAATACAAATATTCCTATTGAAGACTCGGTAACCACAAGAATGTAATAGCATTGAGATAGCTCATAATTATATTAACTTTAGTTAGATATTAGTTTAATAGTTAGTTAATATGTAAATAGTATTCGTGGAATGAGTCGGGTCTTCACCCACTGTACTCGCTCTACAGCCTGTTTCATGAGGCACTATACTTGTAATTGTATATATAGCCTTTCCACCCCATTTGGAAAGGTTGGATGATTTCATAATAACACATACACTAAGGTGGTTTTCTCTCTCTAGAAATCTTCCCCTCTCTATTTTACTTTCTCTCTCTAACTCAACAACAATGGCCAACATAATCTTCCATCATAACCCAAGACCACCCGAAACCACATGAATCAACACAATATATCGATCCTACAATTGGTATAGGAGCCAGGTTGTATTAATTCGTTGATTTATTGTGGTTCGTTGTTTGTTTTAAGCTGCTTTACCTATATTTGTTGAATATGGAAATTGTTTTTCCAATATTTCTTGGTAACAGTTATATTGTGTCCTGTTTGTCCAAATAAAGATCTTAAGTGTTTATTGATACATTTTTAGTCACTTCTGTCCCAAAAATACGTGAATCTGTGGTCAAATACATGGTGAAAAACATGGTCTCAATAGATGGACGGATAAGCTGCTTCATGTGGAATCTGGTAGATTGGGTCTCATTCTTAATAGCGTTTAACTAATTTTTCTTTGTAGCGGTTTGCATAGCTATTGTACTGTCTTTCGGTTTATTCACAAATCTGGAAAACAGACAAAAATACTTTACAGTGACTTGTGGTCCTTTTGGTAGCAGTTTGCTTAAATGTTAGCGCTTAGCTCAAAAATCCAGAGGTTAGCTCAAAAATGTTAGCGGTTTCTTCTAGTTAACGTTTCCTCAAGAATAGCGTTTAACTTTTGAAAATCAATTTTATTAGCTAAACTAAAAAGAGATGCTGCCAAATTTTTGTCAGATGTAGCGGTTAGTTAAATGATGAATAAAGTTAAAGATGAAAAGGACCAAAAACATTGACAGTAACCTGATGCAAAGTAGTTAACCTCTGATCTACTCTTAATTAGTCATGAACTAGTCATAAATTAAAAAGAAAAGATGATGCAGAAGCAGATGAAGAACAGATACCTCAACAAACCAAATCCAAAACTACCTAATCTCATCACCGTCACACAACTTCAACAATACAAGAACCAACTCACCTAAACCTACTTCAAACTCAGTCATACAACATCAACCAGTCTCCACACCAATACCAAGACTCAAATAATAACAACAAGAACATAAGATCTCAACTTATTTTGCTTCGTGGTATTTACAAGTGATATTCAACCATTGAAGGTCATTCACTCGAAACAAATATAATCATCATCAATCCAAACTGATAATATACCAAACAAAAGACAAGATAGATAACATTTGGGTTATCCTCTTTTCTCTAAATTCGTTTAAGGAACTCAAAATATAATCAGTCACGCCTACCTGAGACCTTATCAAGATCTTAACCGCAAAACACAGCGAGGAATACATAAATCTACCTGAGATCCGCGGTTATTTTTCATTGGTGGTGGATATTAGATTTGTGTTTGTGAGATTCGTGGTTAGATTATGTTATTTGACAAGATGTGATTGATTTGATGTGCGTTTGATGAAGCAGATATGGTTGGTGAGATTTTTTTTGATCTAGAAAAAACGAGATGGGTGGAAGAAAGATGAGAGAGGACATGGTGTGTGGTAGGCGGACAAAAAGAGTAATAAGATTAGGGTTTGTTTAAGTGAGTGATATCAGGGATTAGAGGGTTATAACCTCTTTAAACCGGGTATATGAGTTTGGATCGGGTTTTGTTTAATTGGATTGGGTTTATATCTTTTGCATGGGCCGTTGGACTGCTAGCACATAAAGGAGGACATATTGTTGGGCTTTAGCCTTATGTAAACTTGTAGGCTGGTCAAGACAATTTTGTTTAAACATTTTGGGATATATATAACGTTGGATTGGACTGGCGGTGTTGCTTATGGGGTCGGGGCTATATCAAACTAAATTGTTGAACACAAATGAATAACAAAAGTGTTATACAAATTTTTTTTTTGATAAGCAGTTTATTTGGTACATTATTAGGCTATAAGAGTGGTACCTTGGTCTTATATATTTCACGGAGTTATGCATTTTTGACAAGAACGGAAAACTCAACATACAAAACCCTAGTTTTCAAACCCCAATTTACCGTTTAAAACGTCAAGATGGCTGAGTATTTGGATATGAATGTCAAAGTGATTACGGGGTTGCTTTGGTATTACTAATTTGAGGTTAAAGTAGAATTTCACGAAGGCGCGTACTTATTTTAGATTGAAGTCGGGGTTGGTTGGATGCATGACTTTCAATGATAACTTGCTCGTGCTTAAAATTTAAGCTTAAGACTTGGTTTATCTAGTTACCAGCAGTCGGGGTGGATGGTTGAAGACCTGGTTAACTATCACTTAAAAGGAGTTACATTATAGTACTCAGTGTCACACGCAGGAGTCGATGTGGATAATCGCAAGAGGTGATGAATGTCTCATACTTTGTCAGGATTGTATTGAGTACTTAGAAATTTGCATGGTGCACAAATTCTCTACACCGTTCTTCCAACAACAATGCAAGCTTAAGTAACAAATTTAGGGAATTCTACTTCATTTTCAAGTTTGGTATATCGGGTTTACTTCACCAAGTGGTCACAGTAATAGCCAACAGAATATGTGGTTGGTTTGTTAGCTAATGGGTTTAAAGGTTGAGATGTGATCAACAATTCTCATGGGATATTCGATGCTACTGCTCGTCAAAGATACTTCACAGTCTAAGCAAAGTCTTTCAAGATCCTTCAATG
Source organism: Artemisia annua (assembly GCA_014162995.1). Lineage (NCBI taxonomy): Eukaryota > Viridiplantae > Streptophyta > Magnoliopsida > Asterales > Asteraceae > Artemisia > Artemisia annua. The sequence goes on along the minus strand of LBNU01022146.1, from coordinate 103,403 downwards.
CCATTCATGATTTTTCAAGATGTTTGCTTCAGAAAAGAACTTCTCGTGTATATGATCGTACACGTCAAATGATGCTTCCGAAAGTTCGAAACCATCATTGGGGGAGAAAACGTGTATTTTGATGATTATAAGGTCAACCTCCAGGGGGAAGTGGTTTATACTACTTTACTTAGTATGGCTTGTGAAGTATTCTACATTGGGAGAAGAATTGTTGCTGATCTCTTGCATGTTCCCCCAAACAGTTATTTACCAGAACCAAATTTGTCATAACACATTCAACTTATCATTATCTCACGGTTTCTTCTTGGTTTTGTAAAATCCCGCGAAAGAATCTATTTCTCGGTTTAAATCATAGATTTGTAAAATCCCGTGATGATGAAACTATCCTGGAGAAAGTAAAGTGCATTTTCGGATCTTAATTGATTCTTGTGCTGCGGCCTCAACTTTGAAGAAGGGATAAAGTTTGTACTTCATGTATTGGATGTTGTTCTGATATACTTCATGGCATTTTGGGTTATAACAAAGTTTTACGGGGTTATACATTTTTGACAAAGATCGGGATAAAACCATTATCAAAGTTCACTCAAAACATCTAAAAGGGCTAGATTTGGGCATTTAAACCACAAGATGTGACTACGGCGTTAATTCATTATTATTTATTTGAGGTTGAAGTGAAATTTCACGGGTGTGTTTACTTAGTATCTGAAGATATCGGGGTGGTTGGATGAAGATTCTTCGAGATCCTTGTTCAAGCTTTCAACAATTACAATGACGAAGACTTGGATATCTAGTTATTTTTGTGTTTCTTCTTCTCTATTACGACAAAATAACTATCACTTTAAGGAGTTACGTTGTAGTGCTCAGTGTCACACGAAGTTGTGGATATTCAAGAGGTGATGTACGTCTTATACTTGATGGTTGGTTGGTTGATGAGTATAGAATACTTAGAGATTCGATGTTGCACGAACTCTCTACACCGCTCTTAGTCACACAATAGTGCAAGCTTAAGTCACAAGTTCGGGTTATTTTTCTTCAGTCTCAAGTTCATCATATTGGGTTTTTCTCCATCAGTAGTCATGACAAAGAGCCGACAGAATGATAATGGGGTTGGTAACGAGTTAGCAGAGAGAAGTAGAAAAGAGAGAGATGACGTTTGAACACTTCAGTTCAAGCCTCGTTCTTCAATATTATGACGTCTGTTCATATCAGTTCAGGCCTCACTCTTCAACAACTATGGCGTCTGCAGATAACACTTCAGGCCCCGTTCCTCAAAGAAAAGAAGGGTGTATGTTTCAGTGCGCCTTATCTTGGGAAGAAGAGAAATCATCTTATTTATAACCATTCTCATCAACAAGCTTCATGATTTTCCCATGTTCGTACAGTCTTCAACTGGATAAACGTGCATTGGACTATATTTTTGTGCTTCACTTATTCGATCAAAAATTGCAACAAGCATATGCAATTTTTGAGGGGGAGAAAGGAAAGGGTAGAGAAACTACATGTTGATGATGTTTGCTAAATGGTCATTCGACTCTTGTACGCACATATTTACTCCCTCTAAGGTTTAACACATTTCAACAAATGGCTTAGGCATATTACAAGCTTCATTGAACTCTTCATTTTGCTAAGCCATTGATGAGGAAGCAAAAGAGGGGTTGCTTCAAGAGTGTCTTAATCATCATCTTCTTAGCAGTAGTTTTTGGTGCTACACACATATTTATGCTGCATCTGATAAATTTCAACCATCACGGAATCTCAACTATGGCAAAAATGTTATTGCATGCCATTTTTAAGGGGGAGAATAGGCGTGTGTTCTGTCTCTTCTTTCGTGGGATGAGAAATGTGTATGCTGGGGTTTTAAATCACGAAGGGATCGAACTTAATTATTCGTGTCGGGGAGATTGGTTTCTACCACTCCGATATATTCCGTGGTTTGTTACTCTGTTCGAGTTCTATAGTCACTTCTGGGATTCGAACTTGGTGTTATCATTTAGTACTCCAGTGGATTGATTGATTCAGATAAAGATGAAGATGGTTAATATCAAGACCCTCAAACGTGATCATGACGTTAAAGTGTTGAATCTATAAAAGGGGATGGTCAGTTTGAGGGGGAGCCGATTCAGAAACTTTACAAGTTATTGAAGAAGCTCTTTACATACGATGGCCTAATTGAGGGGGAGAAAACTCAATTAGTCATCATCTCATGACTCCTGAATACTTCAGTTTAGGACTCGTGAGGGTTTATTGACATCTTCTCACGGGCTGATATTATAAATGATTAAGGGCCTCCAGTTAATGCTTCATGTACACATCAAAATGATGATTCCGATTAATCGTAACCATCAGGGGAGAGAAATGTGTACATTAAGGACGCACAACTGGTTCACGTGATCGGGCTTAATCATTTATTCCAGAGTTGATATCCGCAGAGATGATCAGTGCTTCAACCTGTTACTTTGGTGTTATCATCTCGACTTGTGTTGGGTACATGGATACATTATGGGATGAGTTGGTATATGTAATATAACTGGAATGCATTTGGCGAGATGAAGATGTTGATATTCTATTCCCCAAATGGACAACCTTGAAGAAGGTCGAGTCTACAGTCTGCTCTACATTTTCCGCTGCATGTTAGAAGACTAAAGACGATATGCATTTAATTATCAAAAGACTTCTTCATATTCAAGGCATTCATCTGAAATGTTGTCAATTTGGGGGAGAGCAATAATTAGGGGAGAGTGATAAGTTTGAGTTAATCCCTAATTAGATGTACTCACATTGCTCTTCAGCAAGTTGATTCTCACAGGATACATCTGAGCTAGTTTTGTTCTTCTCACAAGATTTCAAGAACATGTGCGTAAAATGTGTTGCTGATTCTGAGGTATCAAAACCAGCAAGGGGGAAGGAGACATACATCGAAACGCACAACGAGTACACATGATAAGCTTTATACTTCGTCTTAATTGAAGTTATTCCGGGAAGACAAATGTCATAACCGCAGAGAAAATCCGTGTTTTAACTCGTTCTTTTGGTGTATTATTCCAACTACGTGGGGGAAGAGATGTAAGAAACAGTTTCTGATGACAAAAGACATACACAATTGATTGTGTGTGTACTTCGGGTTTCTGAGCTTCATATAATGAGACTGATTGCATCATTTTTACTACTTGGGGGGAAGTGGTCTTTGGATACTTTTTGGTACGCATTACTTCAGCTGTCAGCAGTGAAGAATGATGAGAAGAACTATTCAAGCGTGAGATGATACGTTGCTGAGCTATCAAAGCTTCACACTGAGAAGGCTCAAGTTGACGACTATTCATGAGCCTCAAAAGCTTTGGTGGTGAAAGTTTAAGAGATGTTGACTACTGACTTCTACAACGTGCAGACCGATATCCTCTTTTCGGTATTCAGGTCAACATCTTCTTAAACTAATTAGTATCCTTTGTATATATTTTAAACCTAAAAGAAAATAGAAAAATATAAAAACCTATAAAAACCATAAAAATCAAAAAAACACAAAAATACCAAAAATAGTTGTTCTAGGCATGTCTTCTATTATCGATAACATTTACGGACCTAGAAATGTCATTCAATAATGACACGGGTCTTTAAATGAAGCTCGAGCAGAAGTTAAAAATGAATAATTAAAACATGTCTTAATGGCTTACAGTTACTTCAGACTGTAACCCGGGCCTAATTTTATGGCTTGCTATCTCGTCAGATAGCAACCCGGACCTCATTGTGGGGGAAAGCTTGTCGCCAAAAAGACGGCTATTCCTAACAAAGGCTTGAATTACTTTATATTCTTGCCTTTCCGATCTGATGTACGCTTCAGTGCGTCATTTCTGGTTTAAGAAGAGAAGTCTTCTTTGCATACGCAAATACTTTCCATTCTATGATTCTTCAGGAAAGTATTTGTGCAAAATTTGGTGATACCATGAAATTTTTGGAAATCAAAATGAAAAGTTTTCATAAAATTAATCACTCAATCAATGCCAACAATTTTGTCTTCAAAAATATAAATGGGTCATTGATTGAGGGGGAGAGTGATTTCAAAATTTTATAACATCATCAAAATGCAACACTTTGTACATAATAAGCAATAAAACAACTTGTGATGGTTATGTGTCAGTATGAGAATTTTTCAAAGAGTTTTTCGTTAAAAACTTCAAATCTTTTGTAAACTCATCAATTCTGATACATAACCACCTCCCTCACAGATTGAGGGGGAGCATAAAAAGGTTCCTTTTATCAGAAAATATTAAAACTGACCACATTTTTCTCCCAAAAGTTTTCCAAATTATTTAAATCAATTGAGATCCAAAATCTCAAAAGGTTTGAAATTTTTGATCGGGGGAGAGAATGTGATTTAAATATGAAATGAGATAATTAAATGTGATCTTTGGACTCAATAATAGGCTCCCACATATGTGCTAAACTCTTTCGAATACCGATGCACATATTAAGGGGGAGCAAAAGGCGTTTGTGGAAAAATACCAAAGACCGGCCATTTACATTAATGCACGGAGTTATAAGGATGGTTAAGGTTAGGTATGAGTTCCCATGATCCAACAGAACCAGAAGGATCTTCCCAGGGACAATCCTCTAGATAGATTAGAAGTCCTTAAGAATGATTGAAAAAAAAGAGAAAAGTGAGAAAGGGAAGAGTGCCGACTGAGATAGAGCTAGGACTGGAACAAACCCAACAAGGTTCTAGTGATGAAGTCTCGGTAAGCACTTAAAGGGTTGAAGAATTAAAAAGAAACGAAATGAGAAAGGGTGAAAAGAAATAGCCCTCCATTTATTCAACCTTAGGGCAGAAACCGAGTTCAATTCATATGCTACTGGTGGTTACTAAGTTAACACCGGTATTGAAGACAAGACGTCATGGACCCAGTGACGCACTGCACTAAACTTCCTAGCCACTCAAGTTCTCTTAAAAGGACTTGTTTCATTCTCACGGGGAACCCTGTACAATGTATCGACCGCTCATTGCGAGCCATGTTGGTACCTAAACAGGAGACGCCTCCCCAGTCTC
>LBNU01022146.1:82203-98356 GCA_014162995.1 Artemisia annua | reverse complement strand
ATATATATATATATATATATATATATATATATATATATATATATATATATATATATATATATATATATATATATATATATATATATATATATATATATATATATATATATATATATATATATATATATATATATATATATATATATATATATATATATATATATATATATATATATATAAAGTCCTACGCATTATCCTTGTGGTATTGCCAGAACATCTGAGTGATATTCAATTATTCACAATGACGATGGAAATCCTTCTAGAGCGAACATCTTTCAAGCTCTTGGTAGGTGACATGTGAGATCCATCTAGGATCAATGATCAAGTGATAACTGGAAAGCAACAATGGGGCGATTCAATCTTGAATCAAACTTGTTCCAGGATATGGATTGACGGATGCTTTTGTAAAACCTTTCAATGTGCTAATCTACTTTCTTTCAAGCACATTGATTGGATATTCTTTCTAAAACAAAAGTATTTTTGATGGAAATGTGATTCAAAATTTCAAAACTCTCGTCGTGTAAAAAATGTTTATCAAGTGACATGCGAGTGATTTATGTGAAACATTTTCTCATCAATTAGTGAATATCAATTCACCGATTCACTCTATCGTGCTGTCTGCTTTGAGACGTTCCGGTAAGAGAACATGCTTAGTATGATGATTCTGAAGTGGATTCTTTGGAAGATTCATTACTACAAGCTGGAAATTCCTGTCAAGGAGAATCTTCGTTAAAAGGAGATTCTACCTGATCACAGGTCGGTTTTTCACAAAACCGAGGGTAGTACGTCCTCGCCGAGCGAATGACAAAGCCATATTCGTTCTCTATCTTTATTGCTAACTGTTTTATTTCAGGAACACATAAAGATGGTGATGGTGATACCTAATTCCAGCTGAATCGTGTCATTCCATACCTCATGCTCACACTGCCAAATCATTATGAATGAAGACCATTAATGACGAGAGACTTGCAACAATGAAAGTTGAAGAGACTAACAACAACGTTTCCGCAACTCTGATGAAAAGTCTCCTAATCCAGAAGAGTGTGAGCATGACGGTTCAAAAGTCACTATTCCACATGAAGGCGATACAACAAAGGATGAGCTTGGAGATTTACGGTGGCTGATGATCTCAAAGAAAGCTCAAAGATCACACATAACAAAGGAACCTCAAATCACAATATCATTGCATGAAGTACAAAGTGTGCTGAACATGAAGAATCAATACTACGAGCTACATGATCACAAGAATGCTTGATGACAAAGATCTTAATCTTCAAAGGTGACCTCGCTTAGGGGGAGATTGTTAGGAATACAAATATTCCTATTGAAGACTCGGTCACCACAAGAATGTAATAGCATTGAGATAGCTCATAATTATATTAACTTTAGTTAGATATTAGTTTAATAGTTAGTTAATATGTAAATAGTATTCGTGGAATGAGTCGGGTCTTCACCCACTGTACTCGCTCTACAGCCTGTTTCATGAGGCACTATACTTGTAATTGTATATATAGCCTTTCCACCCCATTTGGAAAGGTTGGATGATTTCATAATAACACACACACTAAGGAGGTTTTCTCTCTCTAGAAATCCTCCCCTCTCTATTTTACTTTCTCTCTCTAACTCAACAACAATGGCCAACATAATCTTCCATCATAACCCAAGACCACCCGAAACCACATGAGTCAACAAAATATATCGATCCTACACAAATCATTCAATATGTCTATGTATTGTGTGATTATATCTTGTGCTTGTCTTTCAATTAACATGCTAGGCTAGGTCTTTATTGTGTTTGCTTAGATCTAATGAAACCTAGCTATTGATTATATGTTGTTGGTTTGCTTGTGATTATTGTGGGTGGGTGAAGTCGATGTTAGGCTTAAGAAAACTGGCTAACCTCCTATATGGTAACTTGCTTGAACGTCTTAAGAAACATGAATCGGATGTGTACTACGATTATTTGGTTGTATTTAATGCATGAGCGAATTCTAATGATCCCATGTTAGGAGCTTTTAGTCGGCTCGACATAGGAGTGAAGTAGGAGCTTATAGAGTTAGGGAAGATCGTACACGGCCCTACGAATGGTTTAAAGGAATACAACCCGTCATCCACGTAATTACAACAAACCAATTAACATATAAAAGATAGCTAGGGAGTAAGGAAATCTAAGTAAACACATATTTCTCCCATATAAGTTTCACAACCAATTTAATTTTCTTGTTATTTTTATTTTATTTGCATAAGTAGTTAATTGGGTTAGTTGACTAGCAACTAATTCCGCCCACTCCTCTATAACCCGAGATTTTTACTTGCTTTCTAAAAAATTATAAAAATACAAAAAGAATCATCCCTCAACCCTTAGATCTAATTAGAGTAGCTTTTCAAGCCTAACGACACTATTCCCCGAGAGAACGATCAATTCCCCGGTACTTGCCACTTCACTATACTACATCGGCCAGGTACACTGCCTGGTGGGGATTGCAAGCTTCTCAAGATCCCTTGAGAGGTAAAACCCTAGTGCGTGGTCTCAATCCCGCGCATCAATTCTTAAGTTTATTCATGATTGCTTTTCTGTATAAATTATCAGTCATTTTATAAATCTTTACAAATGCTGATTGCTGATTCGTAGTCCCTATAGCATTACAATGAAATATGTTGATGTTTCTTGCAATGACGATAATGTAAATAAGCAATTTTTATGTAGAGATCCAATAGATGTATGCATTTTGATAAGATTTAAGTGTATTCATGATTACTTTTTTGTATAAATTATCAATCATTTTATAAATCTTTACAAGTGCTAATTGCTAATTCGTAGTCCCTATAGCATTACAATGAAATATGTAGATGTTTCTTGCAATGACGATAATGTAAAAAGCTATTTTTATGTAGAGATCCAATAGATTTATGCATTTTGATAAGATTTAAGTGTATTCTTAAGTGTATTCATGATTGTTTTTATGTATAAATTATTAATCATTTTATAAATCTTACAATTTTCAGTTATATAACTTTATGACTGATAACATCAAATTACCCTGATATTTAAGTGTCAATTTCCCCCTATTATGCTCATTTATATTGTTAATAATGTGAATATATGCTACTATCTCTTCATATTTTGTATTCAGGTTACGAGTGACCATAGGAGCTAAAGAGACGAGGAAATTGGAAAGTACATGCAAAAGATAGACAAATCCAAGTATGCTGGAAAAAGCTACGGCGCAACTCAATCTCTCAACTACGCCGTAGCAAGGATTTCTACTATGAAGACGAAAGTCAACACGAATCAACAGTTACGGCGTAACACATTTCATAGTTTACGCCGTAACCATCTCAAGTCTTGAAGAATCCTCAGATATGAAGACTACGCCGTACCGACAACTAGGGAATACGGCGTAGCAACAAGTACGAGAGTAGTCCAAGATCAAGAATTAACATACGGCGTAACACACCTTTGGGAATACTACGTAATGAAGACTACCAGAGTTATCTCAGATCCGATAAATACTCTACGGCGTAACCATTTGGAGATTACGACAAGAATCCCTAAATGACTATTACGGCGTAACAATTCATCAATTACACCATAATCTCTGGATCTGGATAAGATTTACCAGTTACGGCGTAACACATTTCGTGATTACGCCGTAACTCCCATCGGGCCTATAAATACAGCCCTAATTTTTGCATTTCAAGATCAACTTTCTCACACACAAAATTAGAGATCGTTAGGAGCTTTTAGGAGGCCCTTCAACAACAGCATACGAAGGCTTTCCAAGGGAGAAATCACACTTCAATCACCATAAGTTTTATCATTTCATTATTTCAATTACATTTCGAATATATGGATCTTGTAAACATTATTTCGAGTGTTAATTCTAATATGATTGGCTAAGCACCTCTGGTGCTAGCCTAGTTATGATGCCTATATTGTTTTAATCATGTTTCCGTACTTTTCTTATATGCTTTTACGTGTGTGCATGCATAGTTTGTCTTGAGAACCTTTAGTTTCGGTAGTTTTGATATGCGGTTGTATCCATTACGCTAGCTTTAATTGAATTAAGACCCCAATTGAGTTAGTAGGCTAGAAGAATTGACCATAGGACACTAGCCTGATGGATTGCGAGGAAATGGGAGGGATGACAACTGACCATATTGCCTCGTGTGCGAATTGACCATAGGATCACCTTCCGTACTTGATAAACTTAAGAAGTTAGAGAAATGGCCTATGATCGTGACAACGGGCCATTTAAAGATAAGTCTAGCATGTAGTGGCACTTAATGACTCAAACCCGTATACCATACGTCGGCTTACTACATGGGAAACGCCATGGTTCCTGACAGGATTCTGGGGAGATAGGCTAGGGAACTTGACCATATGCACCTAGGATATATGTCCGCCCCACCTAAAGCATAAGATTAGTTTAATAGGGAACATGACATAAAATGATATAGGAGAAGTAACTAGGCTAGTACACTTTTCTCCCATTGCTCACAACTTTACTTTTATTTGCTATTTGTTTTATTTTCATTTCAACCAATCAATCAATCCATTATTTCTTTTAATTAGTGACATTAGACTTAGGCATAGTCCGCCCCACATAGCTCTTGGGACGACCTCGGAGTTACCATTACTATTCTATACACGACCGGATTCTCTGTCCGCTAGTGCAAATAGGTAGACCTTAGGTAAAACGAGTAATTATAAATATTAAAACCTGGTCGGTAAAACCTGCATCAAGTTTTTGGCGCCGTTGCCGGGGAGCTATAATAGGATTTTTGTTTAAGTTTTTAAATTTTCTAGTTTTATTTTGTTTTTCTTATATTTTCGTTTTTAGTTTCAGGTACCATGGAAGTAGTCGATATCGATACTCTTACTTTGGAAGAGTACCTTGCTATGACTAGGGACGAGCAAGGACCGGGCCTTGTGAGGCCAATGATTGGAGCGGATGTTCAATTCGAGATCAAGCCGCAGTTTATGAGGGAACTAAGAGAGAAACCGTTTGCTGGACTCAAGACGGAAGATGCTTATGAGCACGTGGAAAATGTGCTCTACATTACTAGTCTCTTCAACATACCAGGTGTTTCTCATGACGCAGTCATGCTCCGAGTGTTCCCTATGACACTTTCCGGAGCAGCTAAAAGATGGGTTAATAGGTTGCCTCCGGGAACCATCAACACTTGGAATCTCCTCAAAAAGAACTTCATTCAACGTTTTTGCCCTCCTTCACTAACAGCAAAACAATTGGAGGAGATCCATAACTTCAGACAAGAGGAAGACGAAACCTTGTACCAAGCATGGGACAGATTTAATGACCTCTTGTATGGATGCCCTACGCACGACGTGAACATTCAACAAAAGGTTAACTTGTTCTATAAAGGCATCAACATTGCTACTAGAAGGATGGTTGATTCACAAGGGCCTATCCCAGGAATGACCTACTCGAGCCTTGGATATAATTCAAGATATGGCTGACCACTCACAAAAATGGCACGATGAAGGTAGCACAATAAATACCGGAGATGTATTTGAAGGAACAAATACGCTTACTAAAAGACTTGAGAATCTCGACAGAAAGGTCAAAAAACTCAGAGAAAGCGTGTATGCTATCCAGATCGGATATGATATTTGCAAAGGGGCTCACCTTGTAAAAGATTGCCCTTTGAGCGTAACCATGGTTGAAGAAGTTAAGTATGGTCAGGAAAGACCTTTTCAAAGAAGTTATGGTTCTACAAACGCTCAAAGACCATCAGGGCTGTTTGTTGAGGATCGATGCGAAGAGAAAATGACGGCATTCGAGGAAACAATCTATAATTACCTAAAGGAATCCTCGACAAGACAAAGAAAAAGAGACTTATGGCTCGAAGGTCTGCACGAAAGAATGAGAAATTTTCGGAATGAAACTCATCCCGATACTACAACTAATGATGGATCTTGTAAAGCTATCTTCTCAAATGATGGATATCCGCTCTATACCCCTTTCAGATATTCGGATGAAGAACTAAATTATTTTGCTAACCCATATGAATGGGAAGATGATGAAAACGATGAGAGCAATGATGACATCGATTTTCCAATAAACTCTAGTATGCCATTTCCATCAACTCAATCGGTACCATCTGAAGTAAGAGAGGAAATTAAGCTGAACGAACGATGTTCAGATGTTGTCCAGAATCACCTTCCTCCAAAAGAAAAAGACCCAGGGAGTTTTCTCCTTCCTTGTTCTATTAGTAATAAATACGTAAATAATGCTCTAGCTGACTTAGGAGCTAGTATAAGCATAATGCCGTTTTCTATGTGCAAATGGCTAGGGCTAGGGCCCATTAAACCCATATCCATGACTATCGAAATGGATGACAGAACTGTTAGTATTCCTAAGGGAATTTTGGAAAACGTATTAGTTAGGATTGATAAATTTACTTTTCCAGTAGATTTTGTCATTCTTGACATGGAGGAGGATTTAGAAACCCCTTTAATCCTAGGAAGTCCCCTCCTTGCCACAGCTCGTGCTATTATTGATGTTTTTAACAAACAAATTTCTTTAAAAGTTGATGATGAAGAGCTTATTTTTAAATCTGATGAATCTGGGAAATGCTACCCCATTGAAACCGTGTGCGTTGCTAAAGAGGATATCCACAAATCTACAGAATTTTCCCCTCCTTGTGAAGGAAAACAATTTTGTAATAATCTAACTACCGGGTCTCTGGAATTTGTGCAGGATAATAGGTCGGAAATCAAAAATCAAGATGAGATACGCAACAGTCCACTTTACGAATTTAATCCTGACCTTCAGACTGTTGATGAAGTTATACCGAAAAAAAAGGAAGACCAAGCACTACCTCTTCTGAAGGATATTGGCTCCCCTACTTCAATTAAGAAGAGACGTCATTGGTGTGAAGCTATACATGTTGATAATGGTGAGTGTTATGATTTGTGGGCCTCATGCAATCCAAAATTCGAAACTTGTGATGGTGGGGGAAAGGTTAGAATTCCTGGGAAAAAGCAACTCTGGACATCTAATAACGACCACGATAGATTGAGTTTCAAATGGGATGGCATGATATCATTCAACGATTGGGTTCGTATTGTTCATGGCAATGTTAATGAAGAAACCAAAATCAACATCTGGAATAATATCCATAATTCCGAAATTGGCGGAAACCAAATTATGACTAGTAACCCAGAATCTCAAGAGGAAAGGGACTACAGGGACAATGAATCGGTAAAACATTCTTCTGAACGAAATCACTGGTGTGAGATTATTAAGATCAAAGATGAAATGTGGGCCTCTTACGATCTATTTGAAGAATATTGTAAGGGAGGAAGCAGCATATTACGTGTTGGAAACGACGACCACCTCTAGACGTCAACTAATGATGACCAAAGAAATGAGCTACCATTATTGAATGACGTTGAAATCAATGAATGGATAACGGTTAAGTATGGGAGATTAGGAGCTACCACTAGGAACAAAATTTTGAAGGGATGCGTCGGAAGGAAAGAAGTAAGTACAAAAGAAAGTTTTAGTCTTGGTAAGGACAATTATGGAAAACGAAAAAAAGAAAAAACTGATGAATAACGACATTGGTATCGAATAGACTGATGAATCTCTTATGGACGATGAAATCGAAGACTATCTTGAAATTCAAGGGGAGGATGGATTCGCAGATCCTGACGATGAGGCCTATAAGCAACGACGATGCAAATTATTGGGAATTCCTTAAGAAAAACCGCCACCTATTCTAACTGAGAAATTTGAAATCACTAGATATCATTTGGGACCTGATGAGAAGTTCACTAAAATCCGCAGAATTGGGGGTAAACAAATTGTTCGTACCACAACTAATGTCGCATGGGTCAGGTACAATTTAAAGAAGGAGGCAAACGAGTTCGGACTAATTTTTCAACCACCCACATGACCAACCGTGGGAATGAGTCTAACTTAAAGACTCGTTAATAAACAAAAGTTCTCTTACGGCAGACAACCCGTATTATCCTTTTTTTATTTTATTTTGTTGGTTTGTATGTTTGTCTTATATTTTTGCAGGAATTGGAGCATGGAGGAGCGAGAGAATCTGTTTACTGCAGAAACTGATACTCTCGGATCAGCCATTACGGCGTAACTAAGTGCTATAACTATGCCGTAACCTTCCTACCGTAGCTGATCTCTCCAGGTTTTCTCTGATTACGGCGTAACTCATTTCCTTGGTTACGCCGTAACACTTCTCTGAGGTGTATCCTTCAAAATATTTTCAAACATACTAAACTTGTAATAGTAATTAGATGAACATTGTGGGTATGTTCCCTATAAGCCCTCACGAGACTTAACTCGTCCACTTGGGACACCAAGTGGTTTAAAAGGCTTGTTGAATATGCTAAATGCAACCGTGATTCCTACGAAAGTGAGTTAGGATTTTTCTTTTTATTTTTATTTTTTAGATTTATGCTTGTGGTAGTGTTGTGATTTCAGGGAAATGAAGTTTGCTTATAAAGGCTAGTTGAAGGCACGAAGACTTCTCGTGATCCTTCTTTCATTTTTTGGAGCAAATTTCAGGGAAGTTCTCGCTCTAATTCTACTTTCTCTTCACATTTACTTAATTTTTGGTACAAAAGGGACTTTGTACATTTCAAGTGGGGGGACGGGAGTAGAATTATCTTGAACTTTATGAGCCCTCATTTTTATAGTTTATTTTGAAAATTTTTGCCTTTTTTAAACATTTGACATGTTTTTCTTAACCGAACTAGAATAGACTTTAGCCGAGCGCATTTAACCCTTGAATTGATATGGTGAGGATTAACCTATTCAGTTTCACCCTGTTTACCCAAATCCACCAAAATATTGAGTGTGCCGGTAGTTTTGTAAACTTTAGAACTTGGCTTTTACATCATTTCAAACCTAATGTGCTAGACACGTTTGGAAGGGACTTAGAAGGTAATGTTTTAGGATTATCACCCAAATAGCCTTATATGTGTGTGTTTATCGATTAGTCACCTCGACTTCTCGACCCCCGTGTAAACCCTTTTGTTGCACTCATCTTTAGTGCAAGATACCCCTAGTTACACCCTTTTGAGCCATTCCTTTCGATTCTTACCCAAAATATATTGTTTCGATACACCATTACACCTTAGACTACCGTGTAGTCTAGTCTATGATTGGGAAGTTGTTGTTTGCCCTAGTTCGAGGTCTTAATGGATGAATTCAGGAATCACAGCTACAAAGACATATCATTGAAGATCATTTGAAGACCCCCAATTTCTCATGTATTGTTCATCTCAAGTGGGGGGATGTATATTGTTGTAAAAAAAATGTGAAATTCCGTATGTAGATATTTGAAATAAACAGGTGCACCTATGTATAGCACCTTGATGAAGAGCTTATAAAGACTTGGTATCGAAGAGGCCACTTCGGTCACAATTGAAGAAAAGAGTTGGTGAATAATTCTACACCAACATGAAGATCAAGTTTTGTGCCCATAATGACGTCCTCTAATGGCACATTTACTTGCTATGATCCAATTTCTGCGTTTCAAAGTTTAGACCTTGGGCGAACGGTAAATGGTGATGACTTAGTTGTAGGCTTAGACTATTTGCTTCTTATTTTTCATTTTACACCCATTATGTGAAATCCCATGTTTATTCCTATCCTTAGTCGTGAATCATGCTTAGGTGAAGGATTCGAGCAGGTCTTGGTGTCTTGCCCGGCGTTTCGGTCATGTATCATTTCCTTTGTCGCTTTCACCGTAGCATGTTAGTAACGACACCACACCCTTAACCTTATATATGTTCACCCAATGTTGCCTTCAAGAGTTGTACCGACCTTAGCTCTAGTGGAGGAGTTTTGTGTAACTGCTAAGCCTATGATAGAATACATACTATGACTGTGCAATGAGTGATCACCCCGAAAAGTTGACACTTAGAATATAGAGAAAGTGAGTGTTTGTTTCCCTTTTCGTGAGGTGTTCGGCTTTGAAAAATTCTAGCATAGGATATTTTTAAACTCATATTTCCCGAGTTATATTGGGGGATATCTTTTTGAGAATACTTCTAACGAGGTCTACTTGAGGGCAAGTAGAGTTCAAGTGGGGGGATATTTGATAACATCAAATTACCCTGATATTTAAGTGTCAATGTCCCCCTATTATGCTCATTTATATTGTTAATAATGTGAATATATGCTATTATCTCTTCATATTTTGTATTCAGGTTACGAGTGAGCATAGGAGCTAAAGAGACGAGGAAATTGGAAAGTACATGCAAAAGATAGACAAATCCAAGTATGCTGGAAAAAGCTACGGCGCAACTCAATCTCTCAACTACGCCGTAGCAAGGATTTCTACTATGAAGACCAAAGTCAACACGAATCAACAGTTACGGCGTAACACATTTCATAGTTTACGCCGTAACCATCTCAAGTCTTGAAGAATCCTCAGATATGAAGACTACGCTGTAACAACAACTAGGGAATACGGCGTAGCAACGAGTACGAGAGTAGTCCATGATCAAGAATTAACATACGGCGTAACACACCTTTGGGAATACGACGTAATGAAGACTACCAGAGTTATCTCAGATCCGATAAATACTCTATAGCGTAACCATTTGGAGATTACGACATAGAAAAATCCCTAAATGACTATAACGGCGTAACAATTCATCAATTACGCCGTAAACTCTGGATCTGGAGAAGATTTACCAGTTACGGCGTAACACATTTCGTGATTACGCCGTAACTCCCGTCGGGCCTATAAATACAGCCCTAATTTCTGCATTTCAAGATCAACTTTCTCACACACAAAATCAGAGATCGTTAGGAGCTTTTAGGAGGCCCTTCTACAACGTCATACGAAGGCTTTCCAAGGGAGAAATCACACTTCAATCACCATAAGTTTTAGCATTTCATTATTTCAATTACATTTCGAATATATGGATCTTGTAAACATTATTTCGAGTGTTAATTCTAATATGATTGGCTAAGCACCTCTGGTGCTAGCCTAGTTATGATGCCTATATTGTTTTAATCATGTTTCCATACTTTTCTTATATGCTTTTACGTGTGTGCATGCATAGTTTGTCTTGAGAACCTTTAGTTTTGGTAGTTTTGATATGCGGTTGTATCCATTAAGCTAGCTTTAATTGAATTAAGACCCCAATTGAGTTAGTAGGCTAGAAGAATTGACCATAGGACACTAGCCTGATGGACTGCGAGGAAATGGGAGGGATGACAACTGACCATATTGCCTCATGTGCGAATTGACCATAGGATCACCTTCCGTACTTGATAAACTTAAGAAGTTAGAGAAATGGCCTATGATCGTGACAACGGGCCATTTAAAGATAAGTCTAGCATGTAGTGGCACTTAATGACTCAAACCCGTATACCATACGTCGGCTTACTACATGGGAAACGCCATGGTTCCTGACAGGATTCGGGGGAGATAGGCTAGGGAACTTGACCATATGCACCTAGTGATATATGTCCGCCCCACCTAAAGCATAAGATTAGTTTAATAGGGAACATGACATAAAATGATATAGGAGAAGTAACTAGGCTAGTACACTTTTCTCCCACTGCTCACAACTTTACTTTTATTTGCTATTTGTTTTATTGTTTTATTTTCATTTCAACCAATCAATCAATCCATTATTTCTTTTAATTAGTGACATTAGACTTAGGCATAGTCCGCACCACATAGCTCTTGGGACGACCTCAGAGTTACAATTACTATTCTATACATGACCGGATTCTCTGTCCGTTAGTGCAAATAGGTAGACCTTAGGTAAAACGAGTAATTATAAATATTAAAACCTGGTCGGTAAAACCTGCATCAATGACCTTTTACAGAAGAGTTCACTAATGATTCTTCAAGCAATGTTAATGACAACATGAAGAGTGCTTCACTCAATGCTAAAGGGAAGAATGTTTCATTTGTCAACGATTTGGAATTCACTAACTTGGATCAAATAGATCCCATGCTTGATAACATAAAGATAAATGGAAGGTGTATTTCAGTCTGGCATAGCCATTCTGCTGGGAAACCTAATCAAGCATACAACTTTGATATTGTTTTTCAGGATACGAAGGTATCTTGATTTATCTCATTTTTATCGATACATAACATGTATAGTTATCGTAAAACATTATTAATATGAATTATTGTGATAAATTGTCCCAGGTAATCACATACAATGTACTGCACGTAAGGATGACATGCATCATTTTGAACCCCTTTTCCAATAGGGTCATTGTTATATCATCACTGATTTTAGTATTGGTGAAAACAATTGTATACTACCATTGTTGAATCACAAATACAAGATAACATTTTTCCAGTCAACCAAAGTTACAAGGATTGATTACTTTGATGAGGATGTTTTTGGGTTCAAATTAGAACCATTCAGTGAAATTTTGTTCAAGAAATATGATGAAAAGGATTCTATTAGAGCAATTTAAAACTCCGGATGTAAGTGCTGCACAATCTAGTGGCTTGGATACAGCCTCTTTAAATATCAATAAGTTCCTACTTGGAACACCAGATAATCAAGCTCAATCTTCAGGAAGCCGTAGTGTTAGGATGACATTTGAAAAGAAGGATGGATCTTTAGGAAGCCATATTGTTGAAACAAAAGATGGATATTCATGAAGCAAAACATTGAACAAGAAACGTGATATCATTAATCTGGATGACTGTCCAGATGAGGATGAGTCTGCAGGAAATGCCAAAAACCACTTTTGGCATCTGTCAAAATTAAGAAAGACAAGTAATTGCCTTCGTCAAGATCGTCTCCATGTTTATTTCATTCCACTGTTTCATGTCTGCTTTGCTTTTAAGACAATTTTAGCTTTTACTTTGTTTGGTCGTATTTGATGGATTTGTTTAAGGTTTTCATTTTCAGTTCTGCATAATAAGTTGGTTAATTTTAGCATTAGGGAATCTTTTTTCGAAAAATTGTGTTGGGTTTATTAATTTGATGAGACAAAATGACCAAGAATGAAACAAGAGGGACTTAATACGACAAAAATGGATTCTACAAAAGATGGAGTTTTCTACAAGACACTCCTTATTGTATTTTGTAAACCCTTATGTCTCTATTATATAAAGAGACATAGGGTACATGTTTTTATTAAGTCTTCCAATATGTAGTCGCAAGAAAGGTGTGTATGTGTGTGTGTCTAGACGTTTGTCATGTAAACGTCTAGGGTTAGTTAGTCTCAAGATCAATTCATTGATCCTTGTTATAGTTTAGATAACACGTTATTAATATAATTGAGACTGATTGGGGAAAAACCTTGTTGAGAACATTGATGTTCTTATTTATTATTCCGCTGCATATTCAATGTTATTATGTCCTAGATTATATGAGGTCTAAACAACCTCGAGCTAAAATGATTCAACAGGTGGTATCAGAGTGATGAGACGAAAAGGGTGTTACGCTTTTAGGGGGTCATTTAAGCCCTAATTCGTATAAATGTGATCAAATATTGCCCTAAATCGTTCCTTTTGTCATTTTAGGTACTTTTGAGAGGAATTCTGGAAAACATGCACATTTGGACGTTTTTGGAGCATAAAAGTGAAGAAAATGACAAAGTCTTAAAGAAGCAGGATTCTACAACCTGACGGCGTCAGAAGTCACAAGGTGACGCCGTCAGCAAGGATGACAAAAGAGTGGAATTCAATTATAAAATGATGGGCCAGAAAGATTTCAAGAATTTACACCTGACGCCGTCAAGTGTTAAAAGGTGTAGGCCGTCAGGAACAAAGTTAAAGAGAGACGGCCCAGAAGGTTTTACATGCTGACCACGTCCCAAATGGATCTAGGCCATCCAAGAACCCTAATGGCGGCGAGCTGACGCCGTCCGAACTTAAAATCTATATATAGTTTTCTATTTTTCATTCATTATGTGTGGAACTTTGTGGAGAACTTTTAGGGCAAACCCTAAAGACGAATTTTCTGTGACTTTTAGGGTTTCCAACCCTTGGAACCCTAGTGCTTAATTAAAGATAAGTCTTCACTTTAATTCAATCAATATGTCTATGTGTTGGTTGTCTATCTATCTTGCTTATCTTTCAATTAACATGAGTAGCTAAATTCTCTAGTGTTTGCTTAGATCTAATGAAACCTAACTATTAATTATTGGTTGATTGGTGTGTGTTGTTGTTTGTTGGGATGATTGTTTCATCGATGTTAGGCTCAAGAAATTTGGCCAACCTCCTTTATGGTAACGTGCTTGAACATCTTGGGAAACATGTAGTCGAGGCATACTAGGCTATTAAGGTAGTATTTAACGCATGAGCCACTGTTAACAACCCCTATGGTTGTGCCGTGCATGGCATAGGGCGAGATAAGAGCTCATAGAATTGGAGAGATATGTATGCCACTCCATGAGTTATTAGGAATACACCCTTCATCCACACAAGTAACACACATATCAATTAACCGGTAAAAGATAGTTAGGGAGTAATGAAATCTAAGTAAACACAATTTTCTCCATATTGTTTTCACAACCACAATAGTTTTAGATATTTTATTTTCAATTGCATAAGTAGTAAACTTGGGTTAGTTGACTAACAACTAATTCCGCCCTTCTTCCAAAAACCGAGATTTTAATTGCTTTCTAAAAAATATAAAAAATACAAAAAGAATCTTCCTTCCACCTTTAGATCTATTAGAGTAGCTTTTCTATCCTAACGAACACTATTCCCTGTGAGAGAACGATCAATTCCCCGTACTTACCACTATCCTATACTACATCGGTCAGATACACTGCCTGGTGGGGTTGTAAGCCTCTTGAGATCCCTCGAGAGGTAAAACCTGTTGTAAGGTTGCAAAACCACGCATCAAGTTTTTGGCGCCGCTGCCGGGGAATAGTTATTGTTTAGGTAGAAATTTTTATTTCTTTAGGTCTACTCACTAGAATCCTTTCAAGTGAGATTTTTATTTTATTTTCCAGGATTTTCTTTAGTCTATCTTTTTCTTCGTGATTTTGTTCGTAATCTTTACCATCCGCCATCATGGAAGGTGGTAACATCCTGGATCCCAACAACCCGATTCAACCAAACCACCCACCACAACCAAACCAACCTCCTAGACCCCGCACCATAGGAGAGTATTCCCGACCTAGCCACCTTGGCTATCGAAACACCATTGAGCTCACTCAAGGAGCCAATGTCACTCCCTTGCGATCCGACACCATCCGGTTGGTGCAAAGCNTTATATTCCAAGTGGTTTTGATAAGACTTTAGATTATCATTTTGTATTTTAAGATTCTGAGATGTATTCCTTTATCAGGAAAACGTTTGTAACCTTTGGAATTCAATTGTAATACATATGTTGTATATCTGTATATGCTTTGATATGTCACCATAATGTATCACTTCTACCCTTGG
This sequence comes from Artemisia annua, assembly GCA_014162995.1. NCBI lineage: Eukaryota > Viridiplantae > Streptophyta > Magnoliopsida > Asterales > Asteraceae > Artemisia > Artemisia annua. The sequence goes on along the minus strand of LBNU01022146.1, from coordinate 82,963 downwards.
CGGGTTGGGGTGTTACAATAGACCTTTGGCTCCAAGTCCAAATCTTCTATGACCACATCAATCTCCACACGAGGCAAACCATTGACCAAGCGGCCGGTGGTAAGCTACGTGATCTAAGTGCGGAACAATCATGGGATCTCCTAGAAGACCTTGCTCTATATGACAACGAAAGTTGGAACGATCCCCGTGATTTGAATAAAACGGTCAAGGCAATATCTTTTCCTTCAAATAACTCAAGCACTTCCGACCGTAGGATCATAGAACTTGAAGACCAAGTCAAGTTTCTCATGAAATCCTACGAAGCTCCTAAACCTTCAGGCCAAGTGAACAAAATCACCTCTTCGTGTGAATTATGTAGTGGTCCCCACGACACTCATAACTGCATGGAGCTTCCCAAAGAAGCCTTCAAAGAATTCGCCTCCTCCCGCATCAACAAGACGAGGGAGAAGTGGCCCATTGCCTACCAGGAACCTAAGAATCCGAACAGGTATTATGAGGCATGGAAAGATAAACCGAATTTCAGTTGGGGACAAACTCGCAGCGTGTCGTTCAATGACCCCCTCCGCTCACGTGGACTGAACACCATCCCCCTATAAGTGCACCCGAGCAGGAACCTGAGGAGATCCTACGGAAATTTATCCTATCACAAGAGATGAGGCTCATGAGACTCGAAACTCAATTTAGACAACAGCAGGACGACACGAATAACAAGGTTGGTAACCTGGTTGACATGATAAAAGGTCGCCTTGTTGAAATAACA
>LBNU01022146.1:67186-79659 GCA_014162995.1 Artemisia annua | reverse complement strand
TACTAGTGTAATGGAGTAATGGGGAAGAGCAACATTATTACCCCCATATGTGCTAAACATTTTAAAATTACTCCAAGTTTTTCGATTATCTTAATTCGAGTCATTAGAATAGTGATTGTAAAGTTATGTAAAGATTCAAGTGTAAGGGGAATGCAAATCCCCTACGATGTATTATTTTGGATGGTAGGGCAAGAGTGTATGAAAAAAAATCAAAAAATCAAGAAAAATACAAAAAAATATGAAAAAGAAAGAAAAAAAAACATACGGACTACCATCCCGTTTCCTTTTATGTTCCTTTTTAGTTTTTGTTATTTCATTTTTAGATTAAGATTGGGTCGAGTCTTGACTTAAGCAACGATGTCGAGTGCATGTATTTGATCATGATAATTAACTTGCCACCAGTAAATACCCTTTATTCCAACCAAACCGTGTTATCATATCCCTACACCTTACGTTACAACCCTTTATAAAGCCCTCTTTGATAGTTTATCTTAGGTGCTTATGCCTAGTGGAGGAGTAATTGATCCTTTCCCAAGCCTATGGTATTCTATTTGCTATGACAGGTAGTGAGTGTTATTTTCCGTTTCCATTTATGAGATATAAACTTTATGACATTTGAGAGATGTGAGAATCCAAACACTATTTGTGAGGTGCTAGTGTATGATTTCCGTGCTTGTTATGATTAGGGTTGAATAACTATTTGTTGTAATTACTTTTATATTCGTGCTAAATGACCCCTAACTCATATTTTGATTAGAATAAAAGCTCATTTGCTTGAGGCCAAGCAAATCTCAAGTGTAAGGGTATTTGATGAGACGAAAAGTGTTACACTTTTAGGAGGTCATTTAAGCCCTAATTCGTATAAATGTGATCAAATATTGCCCTAAATCGTTTCTTTTGTCTTTTTAGGTACTTTTGAGAGGAATTCTGGAAAACATGCACATTTGGACGTTTTTGGAGAATAAAAGTGAAGAAAACGACAAAGTCTTAAAGAAGCAGGATTCTACAACCTGACGGCGTCAAAAGTCACAAGGTGACGCCGTCAGCAAGGATGACAAAAGAGTGGAATTCAATTATCAAATGACGGGCCAGAAAGATTTCAAGAATTTACACCTGACGCCGTCAGGTGTTAAAAGGTGTAGGCCGTCAGGAACAAAGTTAAAGAGAGACGACCCAGAAGGTTTTACATGCTGACCACGTCCCAAATGGATCTAGGCCATCCAAGAACCCTAATGGCGGCGAGCTGACGACGTCAGACCCTATAAGCTGACGCCGTCCGAACTTAAAATCTATATATAGTTTTCTATTTTTCATTCATTATGTGTGGAACTTTGTGGAGAACTTTTAGGGCAAACCCTAAAGACGAATTTTCTGTGACTTTTAGGGTTTCCAACCCTTGGAACCCTAGTGCTTAATTAAAGATAAATCTTCACTTTAATTCAATCAATATGTCTATGTGTTGGTTGTCTATCTATCTTGCTTATCTTTCAATTAACATTGGTTGATTGGTGTGTGTTGTTGTTTGTTGGGATGATTGTTTCATCGATGTTAGGCTCAAGAAAACTGGCCAACCTCCTTTATGGTAACATGCTTGAACGTCTTGGGAAACATGTAGTCGAGGCATACTAGGCTATTAAGGTAGTATTTAACGCATGAGCCACTGTTTACAACCCCTATGGTTGTGCCGTGCATGGCATAGGGCGAGATAAGAGCTCATAGAATTGGAGAGATATGCATGCCACTCCATGAGTTATTAGGAATACACCCTTCATCCACACAAGTAACACACATATCAATTAACCGATAAAAGATAGTTAGGGAGTAATGAAATCTAGGTAAATACAACTTTCTCCATATTGTTTTCACAACCACAATAGTTTAGATATTTATTTTAATTTGCATAAGTAGTAAACTTGGGTTAGTTGATTAACAACTAATTCCGCCCTTCTTCCAAAACCGAGATTTTAATTGCTTTCATAAAAATATAAAAATACAAAAAGAATCTTCCTTCCACCCTTAGACCTTTAGAGTAGTTTTTCTAACCTAACAAACACTATTCCCTGTGAGAGAACGATCAATCCCCCGTACTTACCAATATCCTATACTACATCGGTCAGGTACACTGCCTGGTGGGGTTGTAAGCCTCTTGAGATCTCTCGAGAGGTAAAACCTGTTGTAAGGTTGCAAAACCACGCATCACAAAGCCAGGTTTCTTGTGATATCTAGGGTTTCAACATGGTGAAGAGAAGCAGATTCGAATAAGATTCTTATCTATCACGGTACGGTGAGTACATTATTTAAGTAATCATGGTTACCTCGTATAATTGATTCGGTATATACTTGTGGCTCTCATCGTGGGTCATTGGTTTACTTATATTTGCGTTAGTTTAATGATATTTGCTCATCATGGATATTGATTAATAAGGAACATGGGGTCAGTATGTGCAACCTCGTACTAATCAAAAAAGATCTCATTAGTTGTGACATATAATGGGTCGGTTTATTTGCACGTGGTATGGAGCTTGCTTGGCTGATTTATATAAAATTCGTAGTATATTAATGAAGGTTGTCGTTTTATGGAAAAGTGAGGTACGATTCATCATGTGAACTGGTTATACTTACGATGTATTGTTGCTTGTATTCAATGATACTGCTACAAATTTTGTACTAGTCGGTGGTGAATTTGAATAGTCTATGTGGGGTCTATAAGGATCAATATTATTTAATATGATTGGCTTTATTCAGTTTGCAAGAATTCAAGCGGGGTTATTTTGTTTGCTTGTCACATGCATAGTCTAATTGATAGTGATGGATGAATGTTTTGAGCAAACAATGATACTGCTGCAGTTATTTGTTGATACTGCTACAAATTTTGTACTAGTCGGTGGTGAATTTGAATAGTCTATGTGGGGTCTATAAGGATCAATATTATCTAATATGATTGGCTTTATTCAGTTTGCAAGAATTCAAGCGGGGTTATTTTGTTTGCTTGTCACATGCATAGTCTAATTGATAGTGATGGATGAATGTTTTGAGCAAACAATGATACTGCTGCAGTTATTTGTTTCTACTGCTGTGACGAAAGCTGGTACTGTTATTGGAAATTTACTGTTGCTAGTCAACACTTTCTGCTGCTCTCACATGATACTAATGCTACCTTTATATTTTACTACTGCCGTATTTATGATTAGTGCTGCTCAATATTATTTCTACTGCTCGAATAATTTTATTCTACTGCTTGTTTGACACTTACTACTGCTTTGATTTTTACATGTTCAAACGACAAAGAAGAGTAGTTTTTGTTGATATTAAAGGGTTCTTAAAAGCTTTGTTTTGTCAAGTTTAGTTGCTTAAGGGGAAGAGGCTTCAAGAATACATGATTTTACGGTACTTCGACAAGGACTTTTATGAGCAGTTTGATAGATTTTGGATATGGACTTGTTGTACACATACTGAATGGTTGTTGGTTAATTCACACACACAAGGAGTTTGGTTATTTGGTTCTTAAAGGTTTAAATGGCTCGCATTTATTTATTCTTATTGGCGCAGAGAATTATTTGTTGCTTATTTGACGATGAAGTGGAATTTTTCAAGGTTGTGTTTTATCATACCTTTTAGCAGGAGGTAACTTGTTCGTTCGTTCAGGTGACTACGAATTGACAATCACTTGAAGGAGTTACATTATTGTGCTCAGTGATTATTGTCAAGGGATTACGATCTCCATATACGTTAAGTATACGTTCGAAGTCAGTTTTATTACAAGATATAAGACACAAGGTTGGTTTATTCTACTTTAGCATCAAATTGGTAATGGTTAGTTTTCTTCATCATTACATAAGAGCCTACAGATTTGAAGAATCATGATTAACACATTAGTTTCAGGGGAAGTATCTTATTATGTGTTTTAATCATTTGATGTTCATGCACCACTCGAGGGGAAGTTTTTGATTCTTACTACTGTTGATCATTATTACTACTGCTAGTTGGAGCTTCTATTGTTTTGAATTCATTTTTAGTAAGCATTTTGGTGTTCTTCATGGAGGGCAATTTGAAACATTGGAAGGCTTTGATTAGAGTGTGGTATTGGTTAGTGGTGGTCAAGATCATATTTGCATACGTTCCCTATTTGTTGATAACAAAAAGGGGAAGAGATGTTGGAGTGGCATGACATGGATTAAGGGGAAGACAATATTGTTTCATTCATGGTGAGATTTAATTATCTCAATTTCTCTACTTCGTCTAGGGAAGTTCGTACAAGATTTGTGGTTGTTTTGTCATCATCAAATAGGGGAAGATTGTTGGGTTTATTAATTTGATGAGACAAAACGACCAAGAATGAAACAAGAGGGACTTAATACGACAAGAAGAAATTCAACAAAAGATGGAGTTTTCTACAAGACAGTATTTTGTAAACCCTAATGTCTCTATTATATAAAGAGACATAGGGTACAGGTTTTTATTAAGTCTTCCAATATGTAGTCGACTAAGAAAGGTGTGTGTGTGTGTGTGTGTGTGTCTAGACGTTTGTCATGTAAACGTCTAGGGTTAGTTAGTCTCAAGATCAATTCATTGATCCTTGTTATAGTTTAGATAACACGTTATTAATATAATTGAGACTGATTCGGGAAAAACCTTGTTGATAACATTGATGTTCTTATTTATTATTCTGCTGCATATTCAATGTTATTATGTCCTAGATTATATGAGGTCTAAACAACCTCGAGCTAAAACGATTCAACAAATTGTTTTCTAATGACATGGTTGCATTACTTTTCCGATAACATTGATGTGTGTGAGTGTATTTTTTGATGGTATTGATTTAAACTAAAGCTGCCAATTAAGATTGTAATTATAATACATTCAAGCATTGCATCTGATAAGATTCAAATTTTTAACCGCAAATAGTAAATAGCATAATAAGCATTCGTCCACGAACATACTACAATAAATCAAGCATTGCATCTAATATGATTCAAAATTATAGGATTGAATATTGGTTTGGCATGTGTAAATTTAAGCTTTGATGTGGGTTTGAATGTCTGAATCTTATAACATCGGGTCGAAGTGTGGTTGGGGATATTGGTGTTTTATAAGGTTTATAGGTTTGCAATATCCGGTTGCCTTTTATTTCGTGTGTTATTTGTTTTACTTGTATATCCATATCAAAAGTCAAGCTCTCGCCTATAGTTATGGGTATGCATAATTTTTTACGAAAAGTTTGTTCCTCCAACTTTTATGTGTTTTGTTTTATAATTGTGTAACTGCGTGCATGGTTTAGAGATGGTAAGATGTGGCAAGTTTTACCTTATGAAAAGTTTATGACAGTGGTTGGCAAGTTGTTTTTCTTATCTTTGTGATAAACATAACTATGTTGAATGTTGGTATTTTTAAGTTACGTATTTAATGACAATGTGCGTTGTTATCTTTGGGTCTTGGGCGCTTGCAATTCTGGCTCTAAATTTTGTTATTTCTTCATTGTAATATTTCAAAAGAATAGATTATATCCTAAATACTTATAGGGTTTGTTCAGCTTTTCAGTCCCTAATTAATTATTTACCACCAACTTTTAAGAGTTATATTAAGTGTTAAAAGTTTAAACATTTTGAAATTCAAATATTGGTTTACATCTTATGCTATAGTATAAATACAAAGTACAATGATTCCCCATTAGTCAAACAAGCAACCTTTCAACTTTCACATGCTCTTGTATCAGGTTATATCAAATTTCAAAACTTTCGACATTCAAAATACTTCAGATTTTAGAAACTTTTAAACTTTCAAAATATTTCAAATTTCAAAGTTTTTCTCTTTTACTATTTCTAAAACTTAAAAAGTGTCAAGTTAAACATTTTGAAATTTTTTCCAAACTCAAGCTTTTCAAAATTCGTTAACTTTCAAAATATTTCACTTTTACATTTCAAAATATCAAAAATTTGAACAACTTCGAAACATATTAAAATTCAAAAACGCTTTACCATTTTATAGTTTTAACTTATCAAAACTATGAACATTTAATATTTTAAAATGCAAAACTTTTGAAATATTTTGAACATTGAAAGGTACAAATTTTTTAACTTTTAAAAATATTCAAAACAAAAATTATCATTTTATAGTTTCAAAATATTTCAAATTTCAAAAATTTTACACTTTCAAAATATTTCATATTTTAAAAACTTTACACTTTTAAAATATTTCAAATTTCAAAACTTTTAAACTTGAAAATTATTTCAAAGTTCAATAGTTTTACTCTTTCACTATTTTCAAAGTTTCAAAAGTTTTTCAAAATATGTTGTTCCTTCGAGACTTGTAAAATTTCAAAATAATTTCACTTTTACATTTCAATATGTCAAATTACATTTATACTTTCAATGTATTTAACTTCAACAATTTGTATACCAAATTTTCAAAAAAATATACACTTGACATTTAACAACAAATTTTATTACTGTAACTACCGATACAAACAAATTAAATTAATATAACAAGTTCACAAATAAAATTACAAACAAATTAAAACAATATTACAAATTCACAAATACAATTATAAACGATTTTACACACCAAAATAAGCAAGTGAATCTACATAAATAAATTATCAAATTTATTACAAAAACTTTAGGAAAAAATTACACAACCTTAACAAAGTTTAAAGTATAAAGGGGCAAATGACAAAAAAATGCATCGAACTTGACACTTTTGTGATTGTGTGTAGCCAACTATTTTTTTTCTTATTGTGTGTACAGAATTTTCAAATTTCGGTCATTGCGTGTATTTTGTGACCATTTTACCCTTACTTTTTCAAATTTCAAAGGGTAAAATGGTAATTTTACATGGCAGAATAGTCATAAAATACACACAATAATCGAAATTTGAAAGTACAGTACACACAATAAGAAAAAAAAAAATAGTTGGCTACACACAATAACAAAAAGAGTCAAGTTGGATGCATTTTTTTGTCATTTGCCCAAGTATAAAGTATAAAGTTTATAACAAAGTTTATATAATAAATATTTGAGAGGTGGCAGCAGCGGAAGACTGCGACGGCGCCTGAAATAAAAATAATGCCAACGTTTAGAAAACTAAGATTCACAAATAAAAACTACAACTACATATAAGAAAACCTTTTTTGTTTAATATACATAGATCTTACAAAAACACTCAAAAAATCCCTAACCTTGAAAACCCCTATTTCCAGTGGTGGTTATCTAGTGACAATAGCGACTTTACCCGGCAAAAAAAGGGCGATCGAGATTATTTCCGGCAAGACAGCAGCGGCGTCACTTATTTCTGGCGAGTCAGCAATGGGGACGTTGGCTGTAAAAAAATACTTAAAATATTACATAATTTTAGATCTAAAAATAAATCTAGAGATCTATAAAATAAATTTTCAAAAACTTTATAAGTATTCATAGATCTATTAAAAAAATCTCAAATACCTCAAAACTTGAAAAAACCATATTGTGGTCATGGGTTGGTTGTTGCGGTGGTGGTGACAACCGGCGGTGGTGACGTCCGGTGGTAGAGGGTTTGATGGTAGTGTTTTGTTTGTGTTATTTGTTGAATGAGAGGTTTTTGTGTGTGTGTGTGTGTATGTGTGTGTGTGTGTGTTTTCCTTGTGTGTGTGTGTGTGTGTGTGTGTGTGTGTGTGTGTGATGAGAGGTTCTTGTGTGAATTGTTTTTGTGGTGAAATAAAAATACGGAAGTGAATGGGTATAGGTGTTTGTGGGGTATTTATTTGCATCGTAGTTTTATGTGTTTTTGTTGGTTTGGTAATTTTTTAGGTACGGATGTTGATTTGGCGTGTGCAAATTTAGGCTTTGATGTAGGTGTAGGTGTTTATCTTTAAAATGGAGGGTTGGATATTGGTTGGGGATATTGTTACTTTATAAGGGAGTATAGATATATAAATCTTTACGTATGAAGCATGCACTATAGTCACATTTTGACCACACCATCATGATGAAGATTTATATGCATTACTAATAGTGTTTGGTTATGTATTAAAATCTTTACATTTATTTGTGAACTCTAAATTTAGTCCTTTTGTAAACGTTTATGTTTAATCAAACGCTTGTTTTAAAATGACTCACATAGAGGTCATTCTTTATTTCCTTGTACTTTATATCCATGAACATCACGCCCCCAGAATTCCATTCCGCTGCAACCCATTTTGGGGGTGTGACAGAAACCCCAATGATGGCAATCTGACGGCGTCACAAATTGCAAGTGATGCAGTCGCAATACTATATATTTTTGTATGATTTTCATTCAAAGAGTGTGGAATCGGATTGATACTTTGAGGTCCAAAATTTATAGCTATTGTAAGGGTTTTTAGCCCCCTATAACTCCATGTTTTATTGAAGATAAGTTATTCAACCTTAATCATTACACTATGTCTATGTGTTGTGTGATTATTTGTTTGTCTTCTTGATGTAAGCGTAAACATACATCATTTTTATACTAAAAAACACACTTAAACGGACTAATAACCATGAAATACAGTAAATTATATTGCAAATATGTTTGGAATATGTTATTATGTCTTGCAGGTACAAAGGGTTTGAAAACAAAGCAAAAACGGTGATTTTCGGATGAGTTTCGACGACGTTTTCATGTTCTACGAGGTTCAGACAAAGTTGAAAAGATTCCCCGAGCACACCAATGGAAAGAGCACGAAAAAACGAGTCCGGAGGTACTTTTATTTAATTTTGACCCTGTTCGTAACCCTTTAAAATGACAGGTCAAGCTCTTACTTGAACCTTTTTAATAATATGAACTGGACCAAATTCGAGTGGGTTTATATAATTAATTTTGCATTTATCTATTGAAACTCTGCCCAGCAGAGTTGGTAAGTGGGTTCACCCACAACCACAAGGTCTCCCGTTCGAATCCCACCGGACGCAAAATCGAGTATTAATACTCGTTGCCACGTGGCCCACTCAGGTGGTGACACGTGGTAGACCCGACCCGGTTCCTATCCGATCCATATCCGACCCGACCGTGACCCGTATCTGATCCGACCCGATACGTGGCATGACACGTGTCGCCACGTGGACCACTTAGGTGGTGACACGTGGCAGTGGGCCCCACCTGAGTTATCACAGCTTGTGGGTCCCACTTGCTGACATCATCTGGCGGCTGCCCAATTAGAGGCTGCCACGTGGCGGCGGCGCCGCTATCTAATGATTGGTCCTATGTATTTATTTCAGGTACGGCGCCGTCACGACTGACTGACACGTCAGTACGAGGATCAGAATGGCTGTGACGCTACAGTACGAGGTGGCAGTCTGCCACATGTCAGAACGTGTTTCGATGGTACGAGGTTACGTGGCGTCGACTCACCAATCAGAGCGTGACACGTGTCACTTATGACGAGATAATAATGAGCTGTCTGAGGGTCTAGAAGAACAATGATTGGTGGAGAATGTGAATGAATTTGAACACTTGGAGGACCAGATTCAGAGAAGGCAAAACCCCCTTTGGCTATAAAATCACCATCCGGACACACACACACAGTTGGTTAGACATTAGGAGTAGGAAATTAATGTAGAGTAGTAGTAATATTTAGCTTATTGTATTAGCTTATTTTCATGTAATAGTGTTAGATTTTTGTCAAGTGGTTATTGTTGCAACTTATTAATAAAGATGATGATTACTTTCAAAGATTGTAGTGCTTATTTCTCTTCTTTTTCTACTCTTTCTTTTATTTCTTTTTCTTCTCTTAAATCTAATAAACTTTTTTATTTACTTTTCTTTTATAAAACTCCATTTTAGAACTTATCAAAAATAGTTTTTATTCATTTATTTTATAAAAAGTTTACATTTTTATTAGTTTTTAGCGTAATATGTTTGTCTTTCTCTTCTTCTCTTTACCTTCTAGCTCGATTCGAACGCCAGAAGAGGTGCATGAGCTTTTTAAGCTCGGCTTATTTTCTAAATAAGTCTTGACACCTTTTAGTTTCGAGAGCTTTTTGCTTTATTAATTAGCTTATTAAATAGATCTAATAGTTTTATTACTTATTTCATAAAAAGTTTGCATCTTTATTAATTTTTCTTCCAAAAATAGCTTAATTTCTTAGATCTATTAAATTTTAATCTTAAAGTTTCAATCTTTTAGCTTTTTCTTAGGTTTTTAATAATAAAGTTTGTAGTTTTATCAACCAATAAGCTCTTCCATAGCTTATTTGGCCATTATTATTGCTTATTCCTAATAAAGTTTTGATTTTTTTTTTGTTTCTCATCATTTCTACCGCTAAGGCCGGAGCTTAAGGGTCTTATAAGATAGTTTATCAATAAAGTTTATTACTTTTTAGTCTTAATAAGCTAATTAGTTAATAAAGTCACAAACTTTATTAACTATTTGGTTTTATTAAAGCTTTTTTATTGACTTTATTAACTAATTGGTTTAATTAAAGCTTTTTTAAGAATTAAACTTTATGGTTTGCTTAGTTTATAAGATCGGGTGGTTAATTTCGTCTCATCTCTTATATCGGGTTTTATTTTCTTATCCTTTTCACTTTTAGTTTATTAATATGATTATGCTTGTTGAATTATTTGTTTTTGTTAGTGTAATTGATATGCGTAGCTAGTAGTCTTTTTATGTTTGCTAAGTGATTCGGATTTGTGATTTAAGTGTGGATTAATAAAAAAGGGATTGTGATTAATAATTAGACAAGTTATTTAGATTTGTGATTTTATTATTTGAAAGGCAAAAGCCGAAAAATAATCAAATTACACATTTATTAATTATTTTCTTTTCGAAGGATTGTTTGCAAAATAATCCAACGTTGTGAGGAAATAATATTGTTTAAGGAAAATAATTCGTCATCAAACCTTAGTCCACACTTAATGAACTTATCGTGTCACTTAGCAAGCATATTTTTTTATCATCTTATCTTCAAGACCTTATTTTTATCTTGGTAGTTTTGCTTGATTAATCTAGTTTTTACCACTTAATTTAGTTTTTAAAATCTTTTATAAAAACTAAAATATATTTGATATTCAAGCATTAACTAATAACACAACGTAAATCTCAATTCAAATCTCGTTGGGACTACGACCTCGGAAGATCGAATCGTCATTTGTTCACAAGTGACTATTTTATCTAACGGGAAAACTTTTAAAATTTAAAACTGTGCTCAACGGCTCAATCACTTCTCTTCGATTTAACATGCTTGGCTAAACTTATTAGCATTTACTTAGGATAGCATGAAACCTAGTTATTGATTATTGATTGTCGTCTCTTGTTTAATTAGTTGTGATATTGCGTTAGGAGTAGGAAAACTGACTAGGTTAAATATATTACTAGCTTCAATGTCCGACTAAACGCCAAGTTATAATTAACTTGTTGTTCGTTGAATGCTTATCATGTTGCTCGCACATGCGACCTAATTGATGCCAAGATTGTGTGGATATATACGTCATTCAATTGGGAGGATGCTTATCCTGTTGCTCGCGCATGCGACCTAATTGATGCCAATATTGGAGCGGGGGACACGTTCCGTCCCAATGGTTGCCTTTTTATTGTGTGATTGCATGTTAGCTTATATGATAACTATATTTATTCGTCCAGCTATGTTTTATAATCATAGTGAACTGGTTGCCTATTGTGTGTGAGTCTTAAACCTATGAATCTCACCAACATTATGTTGACGTTTTAAGCATCATTTTCAGGTGAGCATTCTAAGGATATGATAGAAGGAAGCGACTAGAAGAGACTTTAGTTGCATTTGTGAATGAATAATCTATATGTTTGGATATGAATTTGTTTGACTTTATTGAAGATACCTTTGGAGGTTTGATTTGGTTGTTTTCTTTTGGGGTATTGTTATGACACTTTGTGTCTGTACTTTGCTCTATTTTTGTGCATGTAGTTATTCTCTATATAGACACCATGTGTTGTGATGATATCCATGAAGTTACACACTCGCGTTTCCGCCTTGGCAAGGTGTGACACGAATTTTATAAGATCCTAACGGGCTCGTTAGCCCAGTTCGGCCCAAACATTTAGTTTTTAAGATTTTAAGTTAGTAATCGAATGAGCTTAGGATTAGACCATTTTAACGATGCATTTAACATTATAAATCTTGCATGTTAGTCCATTTCGATTAAGCTTGGTGTAAAGACTCGTGTTGCCGAAATATATATATATATATACACACACACACATATATATATATATATATATATATATATATATATATATATATATATATATATATATATATATATATATATATATATATATATATATATTGTACGTAGGAATAAAAAGATATCGAGACAAACCTATGGTGTCTAGGTGGTTTTTTAACATGTTCTAGTTTTGTGTTTTCATGAGTTTTATTCGATAAAGATGAAACGTATGCAATGCATGAAAATGAACAAGTAAGTAAAGATTATTGAAAAGAGAGGATTCAACTTACAACACCCACAGGTGGTGAAGATGTCGAGTGAGAAAGAAAAGCGAGGAA
>LBNU01022146.1:42903-54799 GCA_014162995.1 Artemisia annua | reverse complement strand
TTTTAAACTTGGGATGGGAATGATGCTGTTTAAATGTTTGAGTTACTGTGATTATGTGTAGTTTAAAAGCCTTGGACCTATAATTTATCGTTGAATGTATGTGTGATGATTATGCGGTGATGATAGATTGTGAATTATACGTGATTCAATTGGGAGGATGCTTATCCTGTTGCTCGCGCATGCGACCTAATTGATGCCAAGATTGTGTGGATATATACGTGATTCAATTTCGAGGACGCTTATCCTGTTGCTCGCGCATGCGACCTAATTGATGCCAATATTGGAGCGGGGGACACGTTCCGTCCCAATGGTTGCCTTTTTATTGTGTGATTACATGTTAGCTTATATGATAACTATATTTATTCGTCCAGCTATGTTTTATAATCACAGTTAACTGGTTGCCTATTGTGTGTGAGTCTTAAACCTATGAATCTCACCAACATTATGTTGATGTTTTAAGCATCATTTTCAGGTGAGCATTCTAAGGATATGATAGAAGGAAGCGACTAAAAGAGACTTTAGTTGCATTTGTGAATGAATAATCTATATGTCTGGATATGAATTTGTTTGACTTTATTGAAGATACCTTTGGAGGTTTGATTTGATTGTTTTCTTTTGGGGTATCGTTATGACACTTTGTGTTTGTACTTTGCTCTATTTTTGTGCATGTAGTTATTCTCTATATAGACACCATGTGTTGTGATGATATCCATGAAGTTACACACTCTCGTTTCCGCCTTGGCGGGGTGTGACAGATTGGTATCAGAGCCTTGGTTATAGAGAATTAGGTGGTTTAACCTAGACTATAACCTAGGAGTCCCTTATATAGTTGCATTTAGGACCTATGTGTAAGTATAGTATCTTACATGTCTATTTTCCTAATATAGGAGATGTTTATTTGAGTTTTTGGACGTCCGATGTTTCTCGATATTTAGTTTTGTATATGTCATTGTTTTTAGTATGGTACCTGCTGCACATAGCAAGTTTCGTTGGACTACCGTTGTCGCTACAGGTTGCAAGAGAGTTGGTAGGATGAAGCGGATCAACAGAAGGATCCTAGTTCCAGTTAGCATGCTTCCGTGTGCGATTGAAGAGAAGTTAACCTTAGAGGATGTGGATGGAAAGAAGATAGAAAGGTACAAGACGAAGGTGGCCGATAAGGAAGGCTTCACCACTAAGTACCCTGGAAAGTGTCCCCAATTCTTAGAAGATGGGGGAGTGGTTTGGGCTAGACTCCGAAATGTGCATGCGTTTGTAGATCGTGGGGAGGATGAAGAGAGAAACCTCGGTGATGGCTTTGCTAGTCATCCACTACCACCGATCGAGGGAAACAAGAATGAATGGATAAGTGAAGAGGAAGAGTATGAGGTGGACTCGGATCTAGAGTCTACGGCGGCGAGTAGATTTAATCCCAACTGATTGATAGGGGCAAGTGCTAGGGTAGAGCCTGAGCCTTTGTGCGACGTCTTATGTTTTGTGTCATGATTTGAAATTCTTATATTGTCTTTTTCCGTCTGGAGCCATGTTTGAGCACGATTACTCTTAAGTATTGTATCGATCTTATCCGAGTTATTTTGATTATGAGGTTTAAGTGATCATTGGAATTGTTCCATGTGAGATGATTGTTTGCATGAAGTGCGGTCATAGGATGGAGTACACTTGTGAAAGGGGGCATAGATAATTATGGTGGCCAACATAATTATATATGCGTCACAACACAAGTGGACTTGCAAGTATGATAGCATGGATTGTGATGTTTATTAGGTACTATGTGGTATATATGTGCGTTATCATTAAGATGTGTGGTTTTGGAAGTAAGTATGCGTGTGTAATAGGCTTTATAACTATGGTCGCGAACATAATTATAAGGGTATCACACACGTGGACTTGTGACCATGATTACATTCATTGATGTTTGTTGTTATATGTTGTGGTAGATGTTATGTGATATCATGTTGATGATGGCTGTATGGTTAGAGAAGTGTTCTCTTAACCGTTTGGGCAATAGTTATATGTTGAGGTGTAGGTGGTAAGATTCCATCCTACCTATCATATGCTGATACCTCAATTACCGGTTGAATGTGGTGATATTTAAGTTGATTCGTTTGCTAGATTCTCCGTTTGTATACCTAATTCTCTGGTTGGCATCCCTATTCGTACCCTGATGGTACAGATGCCATATTCTTTCTATTCGACGTCGTGATAGGTATTGGTCAATCGGATTCATTTCTGTTGGATACTGGTTCGTTTCTCAGGTTATTCCTTGCATTTATTCTGCGAATGAATATTATATTGTTCTTCGAGTACAATTGGTTCGTGATAAGTTGGTGCGGATATTTAATCCCTCATTTACACACCAATTGGTTCTCGTGATATGTTTTGCGATCTGATAGTATCGATGTTTTTTTCTATGATCTTAATTCGATCGTTGTACGAATGAGTCTTTACGTTCTTCGCTTGTTTCGCAATGTATTTGCGTGAGTGTTCACTGGTATGAGTTCGCTTGATGATTATTGTGATTGAAATAGCTTGCGGTAGAGAAGTAGAGGTTGATAAAGTTATTCGTGGGTGTACTATAGTGTTAGAGGGTATTTCTTTTATGGTTGATTTGATACTTTTTTTTGGACATGGAAGTTTTGATGTGGTGATAGGGATGAATTGGTTGGCTAGGCATAAGGCTGAAGTAATATGCCATGAAAAGGTGGTTCGTATCCCTTTAGAGAATGGCGATGTACTACGAGTACAAGGGGTTTATTCTACCTAGTCATTCCCCGTGGGGAGCACCTGTGTTGTTTGTTAAAGAGAAGGATGGTTCGTTCAGGATGAGTATTGACTATCAGGAGTTGAACAAGTTAACGGTTAAGAATCGGTGTCCTCTTCCTAGAATTGATGATCTCTTTGACCAGTTGCAAGGTTCTCGATTTTTCTCGAAAATAGATCTGCGTTCTGGTTATCATCAGTTAAGAGTGTGTGAGCAGGATATTCCGAAGACAGCTTTTAGGACTCATTATGGACACTTTGAGTTCACGGTTATGCCATTTGGGTTGACAAATGCACCCGCGGTATTCATGGATTTGATGAATCGCGTGTGTAAGCCTTATTTGGATAAGTTCGTGATTGTGTTCATTGACGATATCTTAATCTATTCTAAGACGAAGGAGGAGCATGGAGAACACCTAAAGTTGATACTTGGTTTGCTATAGAATCAGAAGTTGTATATCAAGTTCTCAAAATGTGAGTTTTGGTTACAAGAGGTACATTTTCTTGGACGTGTGGTGAATAGTGAAGGTGTACATGTGGATCCTAGTAAAGTTGAAGCGGTCAAGAATTGGAAGGCTCCTACGACGCCGTCTGACATACGCTCTTTCTTAGGATTGGCTGGGTGCTACAGAATATTTATAGCGAACTTTTTGAAGATTGCTAAACCCCTCACTTTGTTGACTTAGAAGAACAAGAAGTATGTTTGGGGAGAAGAACAGGAGATGGCTTTTCAGTCGCTAAAGGATAGTTTGTGTAATACAGCTATTCTGACGTTACCGGATGGGCCAGATGATTTCGTGGTGTATTGTGATGCGTTGAATCAAGGTTGGATGTGTATTAATGTAGAGAGGGAAAGTGATAGCCTATGCATTCCGACAACTCAAGATCCATGAGAAGAATTATACCACTCATGATCTAGAGCTTGGTGCGGTTGTATTCGCTCTCAAGAATTGGAGACATTATTTGTATGGCACGAAGAGTATTGTTTACACTGATCGTAAGAGTCTTCAGCATATTTTTACTCAGAAGGAGCTGAATATGCGCCAAAGAAGATGGATTAAATTGTTTAGTGATTATGATTGCGAGATTCGTTATCATCCTGGAAAAAGCGAATGTGGTGGCTGATGCGTAAATAGGAAGGAAAGGATTAAGCCTAAACGTGTGCGAGCTATGAGCATGACGTTGAAGTCAGGAATTAAGAGTAAGATATTGGCAGAGCAAGAGGAAGCTCTCAAGGATGAGAACGCTATGGCTGAGATGCTGCGTGGGTTAGATCAACAAATGGAGAGAAAGGAGGATGGTGGACTATATTTCCTAAATCGGATATGGGTTCCACTAGTAGAACATGTAAGAAGAATGGTTATATGGTTTAGACCAGCTAATGGAAAGGAATGAATATGGAGGATAGTACTTTGCGGACCAGTTATTGGTTCCATTGGAAGGAGGCATAAGGACATCAATCATGCAAGGTATTTGATACATCCTAGAATGGATAAGACGTATTATTACCTTAGCAAGAAATGTATTGAGGAGCAAGTATGAAGAGGAATGCAAATACTTTAGCAAGTATTTGATAAGATTGAAGGTGAAGGTTGATATCAACAACTATCAGGAAGATGCAACAGCCAGAAATATCTGGAGATTTTGATGTAGAAAAGTTAGCAAGACGTTACATTTGATGGGTTGGTAGAGAGACGTGGAGTGTCGCGTCAATCAGCTTATGTCAAGATGAAATACTTACTTCGCAATTGTGGTAAATGTTTTATAGAGCTTTGAGATAGCATATGAAGATCAGTACGATTTATCATTCTTAAATGAATGGACTAAGTGAGCGTACAACCAGGCGTTGGATAGTATGCTAAAAGCATGGGAGTGTTTGATTTTGGAGGAAGCTGGAGTATGCATTTACCCTTAGCTGAGTTCTCATATAACAATAATTATCATTCTAATATTAAGAATGTGCCGTTTGAAATGTTGTATGGAAGGAAGTGTAGATCACCTGTTCTGTGAGTAAAGGTTGGAACAAGCCAACTAATTGGTCCTGAACTGGAACGAGAGACTACGGATAAGGTTTGCAGATTAAAGAAAGACTTAAGGCAGCGAGAAATCGTTAAAAGAGTTATGCGGATAATCGCCGTAAGCCTTTGGGGTTTAATGTTGGTGATTTTGTGATGTTAAAAGTGTCTCCTTGGAAAGGTGTTGTGCGTTTCGGTAAGAAAGGCAAGTTAGCACCGAGATATGTAGGGCCGTTTGAGATTACAGAAATGATTGGACTTGTGGCATATCGGTTGAAGTTGCCTGAGGAGTTAAGTAGCATGCACGATACGTTTCACGTATCTAATCTGAAGAAATGTTTGACGGATGCTAGTTTGCATGTGCTATTAGATGAGATTAAGGTTGACAAAACCCTTCGTTTTGTCAAGGAACCTATTGAGATTATGGACCGAGTGGTCAAGAGCTCAAAGTATGGTAAGATAGCATTAGTAAAGGTGTGTTGGAATTCGAAGCGTAGTCCTGAGTTTACTTGAGAATGCGAGGATCAGATGAGATCTAAGTACTCAAATTTGTTTTGCTGATGTGGTTGGTGAGTAGATCGTTTGTAGTTGGATTTAGATCGTGGAAGTTAGATGCGGGGGTATCGTATCTACCTGTGAGAAATCGTTTGGATCATTGGTGTTATTGATTGGGGTCGTGTATCTATTTTCGTGTATCGTTGAAGTATCAGGAAGTTTTCTATCGCGGGTATTCAAGTGTTTGGCTCATATTTTGTGGTACTTTCTCTGTGACTGTAAGGCGTGGTAGTATTCCACATAGTCATAAGAAGTACTAGTGATTTATGGTTTTATGGTGTGGGATTATATCGTATAAATATCTACACATTTTCTTTTGCTGATGTTACTGGTGACTCGAGTTGTTAAATCTCGGGACACAATTTCCCTAAGTGGGGGATGATGTGACAACCGTGGTTTTAGCAGGTCAGTTTAACTGGTAGTCTTGACTCGGTTGACGTTTGGTTGGTGTGTCTTAGGTGATTGAAGTGATATATATGTGATACAAGTATGATATGAGTGTGTGTTGGCACTAAATCCCTTTGTGTGTGAGGTTGTTATTATGATTTGGGAAGTATTGATTTTTGGGTAAGTTCATTTTGATCGCCTTTGTGGTGTAGAAATGACTTGTATAGTTTTGATGTTTTGTGGTTTTACGTAACAACTCTTCGTTCAAGTATTTGAGCGTTAGTAAGTTACGTGGAGGTTATTTTTGTGGGTTATATTTATAGAAAGTGTGAAATTCTATTTTTGGAAACTTCGTTTTGAAAATTATTATTTTTCCTGTTTGTCGTAAAATGAAGGTTTATCGCGTAAGACGTTAGGTTTCGTTGTGGGTTTGCATAAAATATAAAAAGTATAAGGTTTTGAGTGTAATAATTAAATTTAATAAAATAAAATAATATATATATATATATATATATATATATATATATATATATATATATATATATATATATATATATATATATATTATGTTTATAGTACTATATATGGGAAATCTTACCTACATCCAAGTGTAGGCAATTAGCTACACATCCTTTTGTAAAATCTTTTAAAAATGTACAGTTCAACCCCTGTGACTTACCTGCAAGGGCTGAACTGGTACACTTTTAAATTTTTTTACAAAAGGATGTGTAGCTAATTGCCTACATCAAGGTGTAGGCTAACATATCCCCATATATATAGTATATATATATATATATATAATATATATATATTTAACGTTAGTGATAGTAATGGATAAACGGTAATAATTATATAGTATATATATATATATATATATATATATATATGCATTATAAAATTCGGCCAAAAGGGTAAATAGGGGAAAAAGGAAACCCAATTTGAGTCCAAATATAATTCTTAAGCCCAAGGGTTATCCATAATTAATATAAATACAAAACCAAAGCTCCCAAAACTCTTTTTCCTGCAAATATGGTCGATCACAAGGAGAAGAGAAGAAAAAAATTAGGGTTTTTATTTTTGAAGCTAAAATCAAGAACAAGGTATAATTTTTGATACTTGTATTCACTTAATTATTTAATTATTGAATAGATTCATGTAATAATAATTATGATGGATCTAGGGTTTATGGTTTTCTGTAAATTTTTGATATAAAACTTAATGGGATCAATAATTAGTGATAGTATAATGATTGTGTAAAGATTTGGTCATTAAACATGTTGGTTAATGAGTTAGGGTTTGGACAGAAACATAGTGCTGTAAAGATACGAAGATATTAAATAGATGGAGATGAGTTAGATCACGAATTTTGAGTCTAAATTATAGTTCAGATAAAGAGCTTTCCAAAAAGTCCAACCACGATTGATTTCGAGGTCTGGAAGTTGGTCTTTTGATTTTTACAAGTTAAGGTGTCAAAGCTGTTAACCGGGACAGAATTAGGGTTTAAGTTTAGTAGTGAGTTGTGGGTTAAAAAGTGATATCTAGGTTAGCCCTTCTGGAGGAGTTGAGTTTCATATATACTTAGACTCCCACGCGAAGGATTTGTGATAAAAAGTTGTGCAAGTATTTTATTTTGATTAAAACTTTTTGATGTGCATTCAGATCCGAATCTAGATAGTTGTCAAGTTTGATTTTCTTATGGCTACTTGTGTGTGTTTAGAGTGCATGGCCTTCTGAGGATAGCTTGTCTACTCATAAGGGACCATGGTGAATTTTTCGTGTGAGTTGTGGAGCTTGTTTGGTCGTGATTTTATGTGGGTAAATGTACCTTAAAATTCTGCGTTTTCTGAAATTATTTGTGCAAGGGATTTAGTGAGTGTTAGTGATTGGTGGTGTTTAGTATGGAGTCTCGGAGATCCATGGTGGGTCATATGAACCTTAGACATGCATCATATGTGTATAACATGGGTTATAGCTTATAGCTTGGCCATGTGTAACGTGAACTTATTTGTGTTATATAGATTTGTGATTTGTGTTTGTGGAAGCTGCAAAGTTTGAGGTGAGTTCATAGTCCCATACTTTTTACTTTGTTTTAAACTTGGGATGGGAATGATGCTTGTGATAAATGTTTTGAGTTACTGTGATTATGTGTGGTTTAAAAGCTTGGACTTATAATGTTATCGTGTGAATGCTATGTGTGATGATTATGCGGTGATGATATGATTGTGAGATTATACGTGATTCAATTGGGAGGATGCTTATCCTGTTGCTCGCGCATGCGACCTAATTGATGCCAAGATTGTGTGGATATATACGTGATTCAATTGGGAGGATGCTTATCCTGTTGCTCTCGCATGCGACCTAATTGATGCCAATATTGGAGCGGGGGACACGTTCCGTCCCAATGGTTGCCTTTTTATTGTGTGATTGCATGTTAGCTTATACTCCCTCCGTCCCATATTATAAGTCCATTTAGTGAATTTAAGTTGTCCCAAATTATATGTCCACTTCTAAAGTACACAACTATTAATGCCAAACTTTCCAATTTTACCCTTCAATAATATCAAGTGACTAACACATAGTACAATAAAAAAATACTCCGTAGAAGGAAAATAGACAAACATTACGTATTCCCATTGATCAATTTTTCAAAATACAAAATAAAGGGGTAAAAGTCATTAACAGTGCATGCTACTCTTACTATACCTTACACTTCAACATGACAATGTACAACAAAAAGAGTCTTTTTCATTTCTTCACGTACCATTAACAGTGCATACTACTAGTACAATTTCCTTTTAGTCATTTGTGATTTTTTCTAAACGCCCAAGTATGAATACACATCATTTATCAAATTTTCTTCACATTCAATTTGTAGTGGTAATTTTCCTTCTCGTTCCAAATTGGCTTTACCAATATGTGGTGTTTGATAATTGTTACCACCGCGAACTTTCATGACCTCTTTCATATAAGTTTGTAAAGTTAAAAACACATTATTAAGTTCATGTGACGACATTTTTTCAAAAGCCGTTTGAACGGCACAAACCAATTCGTCAATTGTTCTCAAAGACTCTTTTTCTTGAAGTGATTGAATTGCCCGAAAAAAACCAAGATCCAATACATTTAAATCGGGACTATTTGGCAGTTGGAAGCGAAGTCTAATATCAAACCCGTCGCGAGATGCTTCTCGAATAAAATCACCATCATGAACATCAATATGAGGTTTAGCATTATCTTGTTGAATAAAAATCGGACCCATGTGACCTTGTGGCCATTTAGTTCTAATAGCCGGTAGAACTTTCTCTATTAACCATGACCTTGTAACTTCTTTCGTCACCGATAAAATAGGTTTTGTTTCTAATGTTCCTGCAACACGATTTTTACTTGAACGTTTTGCCGGTTCTAAGGTTGTTAACGGAAATATGCTAATTTTTCCGGAAAATATTTCATTTCCAAATGCATCAAATCTAGGTCAAGCAACCGCGGCAAGAAACATGACTTTTGTTAAAAACTTTTTGGATTTACATGTCCTTAACGACTCTTCTTCACCGGGAACTAGGTAATAACGTTTTGACGGTTTTGACATGTAGAACCATTTTTCATCAATGTGAATAATGTTAAACATATTATTGAATGTAGGAGTATTATTGGGCAAAGGTGGACTAAGCATCGATAAACAAAATTCTAACCTTGCTTTTTTATTCTCGTCGGTGAGAGTCGGCTTGATTGCATTTGTGTGTGGTTTGAGCGCACCTTCTTGAATTCGTCTATGCAACGTTGATTTCGCAAAGCTAATTGAATTTGCAAGAGACTGGATATTCGTTCGGAGACGCAAAGGAATTTCTAAAACTTGAGTCACGTCAATTTGCTTTTGCTTTCGTCCAACTACATTAAACTTTTTCGAAGACACGTCAATCGTTGATCCATTGGATGCTTGATGTTTTACTTGATGCCAAATGCGACTTACGGTCCGATCGCATACACCGAATTTAGAAGCTACCTCCGGTATTGTTCTTTTCTTCAATTTTCCATCAATACTTTCTTGCAATAATAAATGGGCAATGACTTGACGTTCAAAATTGCTCAAATTGTTTCTAATGCTTGAACTTCTAATAACCTCCATTTTTAGAAAGAGAGTAAAGATGTATGGATGAGTATGACATAAATTAACCTAAACAACTTACATATAAATAGAAAGATTTGGAGGGACAAAAGTATTTAAAATTTTTGGTGGGAAATGATTTTTAAATTTATTGACAAATGCATCTAGGAGATTCTAGAAAAAAATGTGGCTTAAAAATATGCATTCACTTTACATATAGAAATACTCCGTATTTTTTCTTCTCACAATCCAAATAATAATTTAGTGTACTCTTCCACATGTTTATACAGTAACACGTAGACTAGAAAACAATTGTCAATAACCTGAGGCCAACTTTCAAATTGTTTGGCTTATGAGAGTAACTTTAAAAAAAATGTACTCTAGTACATTAAGGGCAAAATTGTCAATTCGCTTATGAGATTTAGCAAGTATTAAATACACCTAAAACTTTGTGCATTGACAAAATGGACTTATAAAATGGGATGGAGGGAGTATGATAACTATATTTATTCGTCCAGCTATGTTTTATAATCACAGTGAACTGGTTGCCTATTGTGTGTGAGTCTTAAACCTATGAATCTCACCAACATTATGTTGACGTTTTAAGCATCATTTTCAGGTGAGCATTCTAAAGATATAATAGAAGGAAGCGACTAGAAGAGACTTTAGTTGCATTTGTGAATGAATAATCTATATATCTGGATATGAATTTGTTTGACTTTATTGAAGATACCTTTGGAGGTTTGATTTGGTTGTTTTCTTTTGGAGTATCGTTATGACACTTTGTGTTTGTACTTTGCTCTATTTTTGTGCATGTAGTTATTCTCTATATAGACACCATGTGTTGTGATGATATCCATGAAGTTACACACTCGCGTTTCCGCCTTGGCGGGTTGTGACACGAATTTTATAAGATCCTAACGGGCTCGTTAGCCCAGTTCGGCCAAAACATTTAGTTTTTAAGATTTTAAGTTAGTAATCGAATGAGCTTAGGATTAGACCAATTTAACGATGCCTTTAACATTATAAATCTTGCATGTTAGTCCATTTTGATTAAGCTTGGTGTAAAGAATCATGTTGCCGAAAAATATATATATATTGTACGTAGGAATGAAAAGATATCGAGACAAACCTATGGTGTCTAGGTGGTTTTTAACAAGTTCTAGTTTTGTGTTTTCATGAGTTTTTTTCGATAAACATGAAACGTATGCAATGCATGAAAATGAACAAGTGAGTAAAGATTATTGAAAAGAGAGGAGTCAACTTACAACACCCACAGGTGGTGAAGATGTCGAGTGAGAAAGAAAAGCGAGGAACGAGCAAAGCTTGGAAACCCTTACAAAATAATACCCCACGCTCAAATCTTATAACCCAAATGATTAGAATATAAACCCAAGACTTGCGTGATACCCCTTTGTGGCTCGACAGTAAGCAAGATAGAAATGGAAAAGTGTTTGTGATTTTTGAATGTTTGAGGTTTTGAGAGTGTAGCGAGAATGAGGGGGTTTGAAGGTCTTTTTATAGGAGAGTTTAGTGTGTTTCTGATGTTTAACATGTGCAAGGTGTTTAAAGTGTTCATGGTATGTCAATCGAAAGAGAACAAAAATGTCAAGAGGTTTTGATGGTTTGTCATGTTGAAGGTTAGAGGGTATGAGGCTAGCATGATTAGTTTATTTTTAGGACAAGGGTTAGGGAAGACATGTGTGTGTACTTGGTTGAATATATTAAGGAAGAAAAGGGAACATGTGAGTTTTGGTTGGAGGTAAAGATACACAAGATCCTTTGGTTAAAGGTTTTTAAGAAAAGTTTATGGAGACAATGATTATTTATGTTTTAGATTAGGAATAGATAGGGTGGCTTTGGTGTTGGGTTATGGTTGTTTTCTCACGCAAAGGAAGAAATAGAAGAGGGGTGGAGTGTTGTCGAGTGTGGAGGTAGCAAGCATGTTTGTGTCGAGTTGACTAGGAGGAAAAAGAAAAGGTTTCGAATGAAAGTTGTGGCTTGGTTTCATGTGTTTGTGAGTGTCAATTGTGGGTCGAGAAGACAACAAGAAGAAAGGAACATGAAATGTCGAGTCTTG
>LBNU01022146.1:5295-36224 GCA_014162995.1 Artemisia annua | reverse complement strand
GGTAATTCTCCCAAACAAGGGAGGAAAATAGATGCTGAGACTAAGGGGAGGAGAATTGACTTCAGGGAAGATGATATTGAAGATGATTTTGGTGTTCAAGATTTGACATTTGAGCCAATGAATGATGCTGCAGAGCCAGAAGTTTCTCAACAACAGCAGTTTAATGCAGAAGAAACAGATCAAGAGCAAGTCTTTTCCACTGCTGCAACAACAATTTCCACTGCTAACCCAATTTCCACTGATGTTCCCACTGCAGAGCAAATGGTTCCCACTGATGGTCAAACCATTACCACTGAACTTGAAAAGAAAAGAAAGGAGAAAGGGAAAGAAATTATGCAGAGTGAAGAACCACCAGTTAAGAAGGTAAAGAAGAGTGTTCAAGCTCAAATTGATCATGATGCTGAAGTTGCAAAGAAACTTAGAGAGGATGAAGCTGCAAGAAAGAAAAGATTGGATGAGATTGAAATTGCTGACTTCATGATGGCTCAGAGAATGGAAAAGGTGGAAACCACTGCTCCATTGGATGTTAATCCAATTTCCACTGTCCAACCTAAAATTCTGAGAGAGAAGACTCCAGAATTTACATATGTCCTTACTGAAGAGGATTATGATTTCTTGATTGCTAACAATCCAGTGATCAAGAAGAAGGCAATTGACCTAGTGGCAGATAAATCTTTAACTGAAGCACAAAGAACAGCTCAGTTAAAAGATTTCATTGAAATGAGGAACAGACAAGCACTTCAAGATGCAATCAGTACAGTCAAAAGGGGCAAAAGAAACCAAGGCAACCAACTAAAGCACAAGTTCTTTCTACCATAAAGTATTACTGTTGTCATGTTGGTGGATGGAAGATGAGCAAGTTCAAAGGAATGACCCCTGATCAGATTGAAAGTGCATACTACAGAGTTAAAAGGCAAGATCTTGATTTTGTTCCTATGAATTTAGAAGAAGAAGAAAAAAGATTTCCTGCACCTAAAAGGAAAGTCAAGCATAGTGAACCTCAAAATGTTAAGAAGACAAGATTTGCTGAAGCAACAAAAGTTCAATCTAAAAAGTTCACTGAAGAACAATTGACTGATATGATATTGATTGAAGAAGAAGATTACTATCCAGACCCACTGCAAGTCAGACATCCTATCATTGATTGGGAAGTTTACACTGCTAGTAACTTTGCTTCAACATGGAAAATTACAAGGCTAGGTGGTGAAACTTCTTCATTCATTCAGTTTGAAGAACTTATCAAAGCATGTGAAAGAGATGATCTTAATGCACTGTGGAGATTGGTTCAAGAAATATTTGATGCTGGCAGTCTTAAAGATGTGAAAGAAATGCAGTTATGGGTTGATCTAAGAAGGCTCTATGAACCAAACATGACTGACAACTTTTGGAAGTTTGAAGCTAGAGGTATGGAAACTATATGGACTTATTATGACTCATGTGAAGTTCATCATGTTTCTACAAAAGCTGGAGTGGATGATTTTATGTTTGCTGAGAAAGAATATCCACTTAGAGCTGGAACTCTTACTTCAATGTTGTCAACACAAATAAGAGTTCATGAAGATACTGAAAAAGTAAGAGAATGGATTAAAAGGATTCAAGAACAATGTTCAAGAGCTATTCAAGCATTAAGAAGAAAGTAAAGTGTTTGGAAGAATTCCCCAAATCCTAAGACATTATGAAGATTGAAGAAACTTATTGATTTGCAGAAAAATCATAAGTTTAGGGGAGGATTGTTGGGGATAAAGCTAACAGTTACCACTGATAGGCTTGTGGAAGACACTGCTGAAGAATGCACTGGCAGTGGAAACTCATTACCACTGCTAGTACATATAGTTACCACTGCTTATTAGATAACTGATGTATTCGTGTATAGATAAGTATAGAATAGATCTTGTGTATATTCTATTTAGATAGCTTAATACTTATCTTGTACAGGACTCCTTGTTCTATAAAAGGAGATCCTAGGTCATTGTCTAAGGTACGAATTACCCTAGAGAGCTTCAAGGTGTAACCCTAGTGATAGCTAAGATCACTCGTATTATTATCATTATTAATATTGAAGCTTTGTGTTACATACAACTATACTCACTCACAATACATCATATAAACTGTCTTCTAAGTGTTGTTAAGTAAATTCCGCGTGCTTAATAATATTACTCAAAGTATCAACAACACAAGGTGTGTGTTTTGGTCCATCAGTTTCATATGTTTAACATGTGAAAGGTGTTTAAAGTGTTCATGGTATGTCAATCGAAAGAGAACAAAAATGTCAAGAGGTTTTGATGGTTTGTCATGTCGAATGGTAGAGGGTATGAGGCTAGCATGATTAGTTTATGTTTAGGACA
Organism: Artemisia annua; assembly: GCA_014162995.1. Taxonomy (NCBI): domain Eukaryota; kingdom Viridiplantae; phylum Streptophyta; class Magnoliopsida; order Asterales; family Asteraceae; genus Artemisia; species Artemisia annua. Next base: position 33,879 of record LBNU01022146.1, on the reverse strand, counting down.
AGGGTTAGGGAAGACATGTGTGTGTACTTGGTCGAATATATTAAGGAAGAAAAGGGAACATGTGAGTTTTGGTTGGAGGTAAAGAAACACAAGATCCTTTGGTTAAAGGTTTTTAAGAAAAGTTTATGGAGACAATGATTGTTTATGTTTTAGATTAGGAATAGATAGGGTGGCTTTGGTGTTGGGTTATGGTTGTTTTCTCACGCAAAGGAAGAAAAAGAAGAGGGGTGGAGTGTTGTCGAGTGTGGAGGTAGCAAGCATGTTTGTGTCGAGTTGACTAGGAGGAAAAAGAAAAGGTTTCGAATGAAAGTTGTGGCTTGGTTTCATGTGTTTGTGAGTGTCAATTGTGGGTCGAGAAGACAACAAGAAGAAAGGAACATGAAATGTCGAGTCTTGTTTGGGTTTGTGTCGGGTTCGATCGACTTAGAAACAAAGTCAAGAAACAAAACATAATACAAAGTCATAACTTGCAAACCTTGTCTTGGTGGGCTTGGAGTCTCGATCCAGGAAAGAAAAGGCTTAGTGGGCTTGTGGGGGCTCGGCCCAGTCCGGAGAAATAAGGAAAATGGAGTAGGCTTAGGGTTTCAATTTGGCCCGGTAGAAAAGAAATAAAAGAAATTAAGTTGGGCTAAGACAAGTCGAAGACCCAAGTAAAAGTCATGCGAAAACGGACTCGCGTTTCGGGAAATATTATGTCAATGTTGGTTCAAGAAAGAACACGGAATTTATCGGTTACACTGGTATATATACATGTAATTCATGTATATATTATAATAGGATTCGATACAGTTTTTATTTATATATATCACGCGGTATAATTAGGTACTGGTTCGCAAGTGGGAGCTATTCGAGTCACATCAAGTTATTCTGTTTCAAGTAGTGACTAAAGCAAGTAATACGTAATGGTTTCATAAAAATTTAAATTAGCCCGCAAAAATGGCTCAGTTATAATCAGATTAGTATTTGTTCTTGTAATTAGCATTAATAAATGACATGGGATTTTTACAAGGTATTACATTATATCACCTAAACCTTCATAAAAACGCATGCTTTTACAAGGCTATACGTTTAATAACAAGATTCAAAATTGAAGAACAGTTAGCGAGGTTTATAAACAAGACGCAACAAAAAATCTTTAGATTTTGTTGTTTTTAGTCACTAAACTTTGTAACGCAATGCTTTTTAATACTACTGAGAATCTAATAATGTTTGCTAAGAGGTCCAAAATAGGTAGAACACGTTTTGGAATTGAACCCGTGTAGAACCTCGCTAAAACATAAACTTTAAAACACAACTTTTAAACACAACTTTGAAAACAAAAATACATCTAGATCATCTTGAGGCTATGATACCACATGTAGGTCTTCATAAATGATATCAAATCACATAAGATAATGTAGAAGTTTAGAGAGAGAAAGGTAGCGTGATAGGAACTAGAGAGATAAAGAGAAAATGGTGAACTTCACTAAACCAAAATGAATCTACACCTCCTACACAAGTGTAGGAGACTATGTATAATACAAAAGTGGTGAGGTAATGGCCAGCTAGGCCATTGGGGCGGGCCCTTAATGGGCTTACATATTACAAAGTAAATTATATAAACTATTATAAAGACATAGACCTAATAATGGACACTTCTCGATTCCTAACATTAATGGCAAGAGGTGAGGATGAAAATGAGAATAGATGTCTATTATAATGGACACTTCTGTCTCATCTTCTTGTCTATAGCTATTCGTTGGCTCTTATTAAACCCCCATGTGCACTTCACTTTTAACTTTTCCAAGTTCATTTCAAAGCCCCAAGTGGGATTAGGTCAAACCAACTCATTAGCCAAGGTTTAGTGAAGGTTAAAAATGTTTAGTAAAGTGTTTAAGAGTGGATTAGAGGTTTTGTCCATTTTGTGAGAGGAAGAGAAGAACAATAGACAATGGGATTATCTTTGAGTGTCCCTCAAGGGTTGGATAATAAATTGCCTCCTAAATTTGAAATTTGAACTTCAAAGTTCATATTAAAAAACTAGTTGTTATGAGTGTGTGAGAGGAAGAGTGTTGGAGTGATCATATAATGGAGACCAAGCCATGTGGAGGAGCCTAGGCTCTTAGATGGGGAGACAAGGTGTGGTTTGAATTGTGAGGAGAAAAGTATACGAGAGGGAAATGGTTTACTTGGGGACAAAGGGGAGTCAAATAAGGAAGTGTGTTAGCTTAGCGAGGCAAGAATAGCCTTTGCTCATAAAATGGGAGACAAGAAAGGTAAGAAGGAGTGTTAGTTCATTGGGTGGGAGACAAATAGTGGGGGAAGGATCCTTTGCTCAAAGTTTGGGGAACAAGAAATGGTGGAGGTATTTTGAGTCATGGAAATGGTATGTAATTTGAATTGTGAGAGATTAACAAAGGAGAAAGATCCTATATTGTTTAATGAGGAACATGGTGAGCAAGACATGGTGATTAAAGAAATAGTAAAGGTGATGAAAGAATAAGTGTATAAGACTTTGAGTGTTGAACAAGGCAAATGATATTCTTATTTTGAAATTCAAATTTCAAATATTATAATCCATATTAGTCCACAACTAGGCATGTTAAGTAATCATCTTTATGTAACAAAAGTTAAATGCCTTGCATGCTTAGTAAAGCGTTAACCCATAAGAGAAAATTGCATTTGCGCAAAGTAACCTTAACTTGTACGACCAATAAGGGAGCAAACTCGTTACGTGATTAGCTAAGTCATGTGTAAAGATTATAGCCCTTTGAATGTTTTCATTTAACGGTTTTGTAAAAACATGAATCTCCCAGGTTTGATAAAATATTTAGGGTTGGCTAGTGGCTTTTTAGAAAAGGTTTTTGAGTTGGCGTTTTGTAATGGGAGGGTGTATTTTGGTCATTTCTCTAAGTCCCAATCTTGTTGCGAGTTTACAAAACATCTTAAGTATCATGTATAAACTTGTATTAAAAGACCAACTTTTGTCAGATAAGAGGAAAGCCAACTTTGAAAAACCGAACGCGCACATACCAAGTCTGGACCAGACTCTGGCGCGTCAGCGCGCCAGCCTGGCGTGCCAGGCCTGGTGGTTTGTGCGTTTTTGGTTTTAAGCTATCGTTAGCGATTTTAAGTGTTTCATAATATATATTTGTTATCATTAAAACATAAAAGAGACCTTAACCATCATTTGTACCAACAGTAACCACCTCCTTCCCTACGGGGGTCGTCCAAACCATCAAACCCATAAAAGTTAATGGTATTTGCCTTTTATATACTTTATATATTTATCTGAGATAAATGTATATACTTTGGATAATTACCATTTTACCCCTCTATGAGAATATCATATTCTCATCTCCGCATTATTTCTGTCTGATTTCGTATATCTTTTCTCATTATCAACTTGCCTGTTCTGTTTAATTGTGCGTCGACGTGACTCATCAGTATTTCTATGAGTACTAATTGTGAAGATCCTTATTCTTTGCACACAAATCCTTTCACTAAGCTTAGAGGTGGCAAAACGGGCGGGTCGGGCGGGCACGGGCTACGGGCTAAACGGAATATGGGCTAAACGGGCACGGGCTAAACGGGCGCGGGCCAAACGGGCGCCATGTTATACGAATCACTTTAGAAAAGACATAAAACAACAAAAAAAATTCCTCAAACATAACACCCCATTTATATTTAAGTAACTAAATATACTATATCCATAAGTTTTTCATTAAAAACAATTTAATGTTCTCTAATTGAGAGAAAAACATGTGTCCATTATGCCCATTTAACTTCTAAATGAGCAATATATGCCCATATCAAAAAAAAAGAGGGGGACCAAATGTACCCAAATCTTTTAAAAATTTGCCCATTTAGCCTATGTTTTTGATTTTGGACACAAATTGCCACCTCTAACTAAGCTCACCAAGTTCATAAATATGGCTTATTCACCGCTATAAAACACCGTTATTCGCGGGTAATCGCCTTGTTAAAGAAAAAAATGATATGCCAAAATCTTTTATATAATAAAACAAAACCCCTATTGGGAATTTTTCATTTCAAAAAATTGGAACCATACTTTATTTAGTAATAATTTTATTTAAAAAAAAAAGATTATTTTCTTATTAAGTAACATTTTATATTTATCCATAACACAAGTAGAAGATAAATACAAAAAATATAGATAAGATACAATTAACAATAAGATTAAAATTTTTAAATAATTATTTCAAAAAATTAAAAACAAACCCGCGCGTGCGCGGGCATTATAACTAGTAGTAGATAAAATTCTATTCCAAAACCAAAAATAAAATCTGGAAAAATATAAATTGCATGGAAGAAGGTGCTGATATCATAACAAACCTATAACCGACCCATTTGCCCAACAACTTGACTCTCCTCACATCGATCCAAACACACCCGATCCGTACGCAACCCACCACCACCCCCTTGTCTCTCTCTCTCTCTCTCTCTCTCTCTCTCTCTCTCTCTCTCTCATCTCTTGAAATCCCTAAAAATTCAAATATAAAATAATTGGGGATTGAGATGCTGAATTTAAATTGATTCCCCAAAAGGGCATTCATTGTTAATAGAAATAGTTAAAAATGATTAAAGGGTATTATTGATTGTTTGTTTTTTTTATAATGTCTGAATTGGTGGCTAGAACTGGTCGTCATCAGCAGCGTTATGAGGCTGGTTGTCGTCTCATTGCAGGGTATATATATACATATCTTTTTAATTTATATTTAGTCTTTTTATATGTTGTTAATTAAAACCCACATTTTAATTCTTGTGTTTTTAGGTATTTCTTAAGTGGGTTTATGTAATTAAGGGTTTTTTTTTTTTTTGTTTAAGAAAGTTTTAATATTATGTTGTTTGTAAAATCCCACATTTTAATTCTTGTTCTTTTGGTTTTGGTTATACATTTGTTAAGTAGGTTTGCGTAAATGAGGGGTTTTAATGTAATGGGTATTTGTTAGATTGTGTAAATGAGGTTATGAAGTTTGGTTTCGAATGAGCTTGTGATTGTTCATATTGGGTAAACCTTTTCTGTTAAAATGGTGTTCATATATGCTTAGCGGTCTGTTTTTGTAATTTAAAATATATGGAGTATGAAACAGTTAGGGCTTCTATTATCATTAGATTCTTTCCAAATCTTAGTTCAAAGCAAGAATATATGAGCTGTTTTTCAACTTCGGTCAATGAAATCAATATGCAGTTTTGAAAAATTTTTAGGTTAGTAGTTTCTTAACTAATCCACTAGTGTTTAAATAATGCCTCTATCAATTATTTGTTTATAAAAAATATAAGATTTGTAAAGAAATGGTCGTCACCACTTGTGATTTCTGCATGGTCAATGTTTGACTGGTCTCATTGCCAGGTGCATTCCCTTCAGGTTTCGGCATTCTGAGGGCAGCAATGGTAACAAATCTGACAAGATTTTGGAGGTACTAATGATCAACTCTACAAGCGGACCTGGTCTTTTGTTCCCAAAGGTGCAGCTTCTTGATATTGTATATGGTTATATATGTGTTTGATAATTATATATAATAATAATTAAAGGATGCTTATGATTGATCAAAGCTTAATAATCGACTATACCATATTATGCTTTGAGTATATTTTATCTTTTTTCCTCCTGGGCATTTTTTTTCCTTTTACCACATATGCCTATATATGTTTCAGCTCAATTGAATTCTTTCCTTACATGCATGACTAACAAATGATTTAGTTACCTTTAGTAGTATTTTTTCCTTTGATTTACCATATTTGTTTTATTAGGGTGGATGGGAAAACGATGAAACAGTTGAGGAGGCAGCTGTACGTGAAGCATGGGAAGAAGCCGGAGTCCGAGGGGATTTGATGGTGAGTTTTAGATTGTTTCTTTTTCCCCTTGATTACATTCTTGCTGTATTTTCGTAGGCATGCATGTGTGCTATCTATGCTTGTTTTATTTCTGTTTTGTCATTTAGTTATCTTCTCTATGCTTTCTTAACGAATAACTTTACTGGTATCATTATTTTTTTTATAGAAAGTTGATCTAGTCTTCAAAGGTACACAACTCTAACCTAGTATACTTTGAAAACAGTTGAAACTCTTTGTACATAAAGTTTGGCCTAAATAAGAGAGGAATCGAGTATCACAAATAGATTATAAAGTCCTACTTAAGTTTGTGGATCGACAATTTGGATTTAGACATGGTAAATACTAAATAGTGTGTAGGCTGGGATTACCAAAATGAGTGTTCAGGTCAAATAGGGAATCTTTCGTGCAGGTCGCATCAGATCTGACTGACTCGTTGGTTGATCCACAATCATCTTTTACGTATAACTAATGCGTTAAATACTTAAATATGATCGCAGAAACTATCTCCTTACTATAATAATCGAAATCTTTACATAAAGCAAATTAGGTGGTTGTATGCGAGATAAACATTAACCCAAATCAACTTAATCTAAAGGAAATGGGTAGAAATTTCCACAGCTTCTTTGGAAGGTAGAAATAGAAGTTCTCAAAGAAGGTGAAGTAAACTTAAACTCGAGAAACTTAATGGTGGAATGAGGTACAATAGAACATTGCTTTTCCAGTGTTGGAAATATGTAGAGAACATAGACTTAGATTATCAGGATTTTCCCCTCACACTGATGCACACGATTCTCATCAACTAAATATTTTATGTGTTCTGTTTTCTTATTTCCTAATAATTTATTGGTCATTACACTTTAATGAGCATTACCTTTACCATGTTGGCATTAAAGCGGGTAGACTTGTAATACCAATCCTAAAAGCCATTAACCAACACCATTCAGCCCACCCCCAAAATCTTATTTTCTCATCTTCATTGTTTGAACTAAAACCCTAATTTGAACGTGGGAGATCCTAGCCAGCCTAGTTTGTTGCGGTCATGTACTTGTAATCATGATTTACCCTCAGCCAGCAAACACTAAGCAAGGAACTTATCTGGCTTATTCTCTGGCTCATGACTTTGTTGCTATTTTTTTGTTCAGCATTAGTGGACCTGTTTGATTTTACTGTTGTTACGTTTTCTGATTGTTCATAAAATGTTCAAGATCTCTTACTCTTGCACTTTTCTTATTTGTCTCTGGTGGAAAGTAGATGAAAGGCGCCATATAGGCTTGACTAGTGAGGTGGCTACCTACATACTACAGTACTATTTATTCATATACTGATTGACTTGATGTCATTTGTATTTTTTTACTAAAATTTAAGAATTTGGGCAAACTTTTTAAGTGTCATTCTTGACATATTTCATGTACTTCTCATAATCTGGCCAGTGGTTTCTATTGTCAAGTATGGCTGCCCAGTGGATTAATCAAGTGTCATTTGAATTACCCTTTGAACTACCCTTTGTTCTAAACTGACTGCACATGTTTGGTCTGGCTTTGGAGTTGACTGCTCATGGTCTTATTTTGGTTTGGTCGTCGTTTTCTGATATCTTGCTGCTATTAGTATAATTATCATGTCTTGTCTTGTTTCCTTTCTCTATTGGCTTCATCCTTTGTTGTTTCTTTATCTACACACTAAATGAATTCTAATTAAAAACAAAGAACAAGTCTAATCTTATCATTTTCTTGTTCTTCTCAATCCAATATTAAGTTGATTTAACAATACGCTGCAAGTAGGAGTGAATGTTTGCTTATATAATCAAAAGTTGGTTTTCATCGCCTTATCAGGATAATGTATGATTTATTCATACTAACTGCGGCTACAAAGTCATCTCAACCCCTCCTATATTTAAATGTCAAACATTTTGTTCCGTTCACCGGATATCTTCTTAGCAACTACTACTCGAGGCAGCGTTTTTCTTTAGCTCATACTGACCCAGTGTAGAGTAAAGAACTTGTAATATATGTTGAATTATTCTTGATAGGCTTTGGAAGCTTGTTATATAAATAGACGCATTCAATAACTCTAGATGTCAAGTGGTCTTTATCTTTTAGGTTGTTCTGAATCAAGTAGTCTAAAAATCACTTTTTGAGCTCTATAAGTTCTGCTGATTATAGGCATCACTAATGTAGAAGCTAGATACTGCAAATAAAAGAAGTACATAAAAGCAGCTGAAGGAGAATTCGTTGGCAGCTTTATAGATAATATCATGCTTACAAGCCTATGATTGTAAGAGCTGTTAAGAGTTCTCCTTCAACCTTTCTTGATCAAGGTTGTATCTTCTATTGTTTCTACGCCAATTTGTTACAATTAGGAGAATTTATAGATAACTAGACTACTAAATCTAGGAAACCTAAAAGATAAAAACCAGTTGACTTCTAGAGGTATATCATGAATCTATTTATGAAAGATGCTTTCATAATTTTTTAAGAACCAAAACTACTTTATATACTCTTTTTGCTACATCAAGTGGGTCTATCTTGTCTCTTATAGTTACCCTTAAGATTGCTGGTAGATCGGTCCATTTGTGAACATGACGCGATTGACAAAAATGTGACACAAGTGCTTAACCATTTCTGTGACCTCTTTACATGAGATAAATGCTCGTTATATAAAAATGTGTTTGCCACTGAAATACAGTTAAAGATGATCAGGTTATAATGCTTTTTAATCTTTCTCATTTTGTTTGTATGAGTTACATCTCAAGAAACATGTGTATCAATGGAATATCTCGAGCCATGTAATGACTTAGAAACATATTTTATCACCCTATCCCAAGTGTATTACGATATAACTTTCAAAACATGATGCTTTTTATGATGACAAACCTTAAATATAAGTACTCTTTATCCTTCTTCCCGCATTGAAGATCCGAGCGTGATTTTTATATAGGGATTCATTTCAAAATAGACAATAAAAACAGTTGCGTTTTCAAACACATGACCTTGTATAACATACAATATTTGTAAAGGATATGCCAGTTTTTCGTATCACATATCATCTGAATGAGAGCAAACAATCTGTCACCTTGTAACTTTGATTAATTTCATGAAATCAATTGTTTATTAAATATACTTATATGAAACAGCAAATTTTCTATATAAGCCTTTTGCCGACCCTAAACTTTTAAATAATATGATAACGTTGTAAGGCGTAATGTTGTAAGGCGTGTCACGTTGTATTAGACAGACAAGAATTATGAATATTTATGATGTCAGAATTTAAATAGTAAAAATTACCGTTATGGTATAAATTAAGAATATGATAACAAATACAAAAAAACCAAAGTCTTCTATATAGGCGCTCTATGCAGAAAACTAAGAAGGCACCAACCTGCTTAGAATTCAAGTGCTTATTATAAAGTAGAATTAGCAAATAAGCAGTTTTATCAGAACACTCAAAAGTAAGCAGATAAACACCTAAATAAGCAATCGCAAACACCTTCCCAATCTTGGTCATTGTTACCAAATTTTAATCTTCCATTTGCGTGTTTAGCAACTATGAGTCAAGTTAGGATGAGCCTTGAACAAGTTAGAGTTTATTCCTAGCAAATTTGTGTTTTTGTTCATTTTCTTCTTGCGTGGAACTGGGATATGTAATGCAGGGTTTTGACATAGATATGTGTTTTTAGTCTAGTGGTTCTACCTTTTAAAAAATTGTGTGTAGCCTAAAGAGCATCCTTTATAATTTCTTTATATGCTTCTTAGAAGCTTCAAAAGATCATCTTTCTCTAGCTTAGTATCATAGTTTTAGCTATTTGATACTTTTGAAGAATATTTAATGCATATTAAATATATAATTTGATGCATAAGCAAGAACCAACGAATTCTATGTTCTGAAGCAAGGTCTTTAAGGCAGACACCACATTCCTGGCAGGCTGCGGTAAATCAAGTTTTTAATCATAATGTAGAATTAAGTAAATGTTGTAACTGACATTAAGAAACATGTCGTATCTTATGGTAGCTAACATCAAACTTTACTGAAACATTGTTTCCGACTTTGGGTCTAACTTTGCAACTATAGAAGATCTGTAGAAATGAAGACATGATATAATATAGAACAGCAATGCATTTGCCTTTATTAATTAAAATGGGGAAGGTGGCATTAGCTTTGTAAGGAGTGTTTGGATGTGCATTTTGAAAGTTCATTGAGTAATCAGAATCACATAATCTGCTATAATAGGACTGAGTCTTGGAGATGGTGTTTGGATATGCTTGTGCTTGAGTTTGTAATAATCTTAGATAATCATATGTGCAAGTGCTAATCAAATTCTATTTTTTTAACGAACTAATTACCTATATAACAATAATTAGGGGGCGATTGTTACTCTATATCAATAGTTGAATAGTGTTTTTTTTGGTTTTCAAGTTAGTTAATTATTATTTAATTCTGCCTCATAGTTTTTTGTGTGTGTTCGTTATGTTAGAGATGAACTGCAATACTTTGCCGCAACACGTGGGCACCAGTTCTTCGTATATAATATGACTAAAAGAGACGTGGGGAAAAAAAAAATAGAAAGGCACATTGTGAAATGAGAATAAAGGAATTTCAAATTAGGTTAACAAATTCTCAACTGGAAGTTAAAGTCATTATCCATAATTGAATATTTGTCCCTACATAATTAGACAATCAGGTGCACAATATTTTCATCTAAAAGTAAAAAAGCTCTTATAAGATTCCGAGACACAAATCCTTACGCCCCTTTAAGAGCACATTTAAATGTTCATTTTGAACAAATGTTAAATGTGAGTTTTCTTGAATATGTATCTGTTGGTCTGGTATGCACAGCTATTTCAGAACTATATGGCATATGTCTGTATCTTGTGGTGTTTGGATTTGCTAGCAAAATTTTATTAATGCATACACATATATGCGATCTTGGAGATTAATGTTTATACACATCTAATATTGAAGTGTTTTGGATGATTTTATAATCTATTGCAGCATTTTCTTGGCCACTTCCATTTCAAAAGTAAAACACTACAAGACGAATGTAGTCCCGAAGGCAGGTGTCGGGCATCCATGTTTGCATTATTTGTGAAGGAAGAATTGAACTCATGGCCAGAACAGAGCCGTCGTGTCAGAAGTTGGGTGACAATTCCAGAAGCCTTCGAGTGTTGCCGACACTCATGGATGAGAGAAGCACTAGAAAAAGGGTTCAACAAGTGGAGTGATGATGGTATGATTAGAACAATGAAGGCTGCAAACCAAGTTTCCAGTGATGCTTCTGATGGTAACACCTCTAACTAGGCCACCGGTGCACCCTTCTTAATGCACCTTAAAAACAAAAACCTGATTTTGGTGCCTTTTTCTTATAGTGTCTTGTTTTAGTTTAAACTGATTCTGACCTATCTTTCTTTCAACCCAAACTTTTAACTGTTTGGGGTGAAGTTTGTGAGTTAAGACTAGATGACAGTTGAAACTACCATTTTTTCCCTACAATTTTCTTTTATTAGCGTTTTATCCTTCTTGTTTTAGTTACTTTCCTTGCAAATTACTGAAATGTACAGAGACTTTTGACCAGTCTTGGTGTGTCCGTGTGGCTTTGAACTACTCACGGTTGTCTCTTACTTTTGGGTGACGCCATCGTTTTGCTATTTAGTGATGACATGTTGACTAAAAGATATTTTCAAAACTATACTTTTTGATGAAAAGTAGAAAGCGTTATTTGTTCTTGGAAATATTGCATTATTTAACCTGATGTTACTCTTTTGTTCCTGAGTTATTTTTACCTTTTTAGTACATTTTTTTTGCTCGTACATAAGATCTAGTACTAAACACACGTGTGTATTTGTTTCTGCATCTACTATAACCATGTTCTATCTATGCTTTGGCTCATCATGTCTACATTTGATTTTGGTTAATAAGAGGACGCAAAACAAGCATTGTTGTTACATTGAATAAATGAGACATGTTTTTTGTAAGGAGATATGCGTATAATCCTTGATATTTTGTGACCAACATTATAACTCAACTTGCAATTGGCAATTATTTTTATGTGAAGGAGAGGAACAAGAAGAATAATGCGAGATAAATTTTACAAAAATAAATGTACACAATGATGTGTTATGATAATATATAGTATTGTCTCTATTACTTTTGAACGTTTTCTCCTATTTGCATCCACAAATTTACATACATATCATTGTGTGGATTTTATTTTGTAAAACTTGTGTGAGTGTAGCATTCCTCGAACAAGAAGTAGCAGACGATAGGTGCTACAGGTAGAGTAAATAACCTTTGGGGTAACGATCACCTGAATGGTAGTTTAAACTTTAATGCAAGTTCCGTTCCATGTGAACATTGCGATTCATTGTGCACAAGCAAAATTGGTAGAAAAGCTTTTTTTAATTAAATTTGGTAGAATACAAACTAGTTTGTGACCGAAGGGTCTTTGGGTTTAAATATCATGTGAGATATTAAGGTGTAAAATAGTGTGTTAAGTTTTTATTTATTTATTTATTTTTTTGTTTTTGGCAAAATAAGATAATATTTTGATATTTGAGATCAAGAAGATCCCGTGAATGATACTTGAAAGTTGAAACAAATTGTGACCATTTGAATAAAACCTACCACGCTAGATCTCTTGAATGTGTCCACTTGAATACAACCTACCACGCTAGATCTCTTGCAACTAGGGGGCGTCAAACGGGTTATCGGGTCGGGTTAGGGCTTATCGGGTTTTAGATAAATAAAAATCTAACCTGCAACCTGACCTTATATGGTATCAGGTTTATCAGATTCAGGTCTATCGGGTTGCGGGTTGTTGGGTTGTCGGGTTAGGTCTATCGGGTTATTTGTTTGCGTCTACGAGCGGAATCAAATGAAGAATGAATACATTGGGCTTTCACTCTATCGGGTTACATGCTAATTTTATCCTACAATTTGCTTAATTTATTAAATACCACCCAAGAAATTAACTTAAATATTGAACCAACATGACACTAGTATTTTCTTTATTCCAATATATAACGAAAGAAAAAAAGTATATTACAAGAGTTGAATGTTGTGGGCAGTAGGCATGTTATTTTGCCTTATGTAGCATGGGTACACTATATATCTTGAGTGCCAAGATCTTGTAACAATAGTTGCAAATTGCAATTGTGACACTATAACAACAGCATGGATCAACATCTACTTATGCAAACAGCAGTGCGCTAGAACCAAATTCGATGATAATTTATCATATTTTTTGTGGCAAGCTTTACTCATTAAGAATTGTGACCAACAGATTATGACAAATTGGATATAATTCAAAAATGATAGACCTTTTAATGGGTCTTTATGGCTTATCGAGTTTATCGGGCCAACCCAATAAGGAACTAGCTAAGACCTTAACCCCGCCCTATTAAGGCTATCGGGTTGACCTGCCAAACCCAATAATCTAAGTTGGACCAGAATCAACCTGACCCTATAAGGCCTCTGATAACGTTCCTTTTATACATATTTCTATACGCGTTATCTATGTTTTTATGCTTATATATTGATGATTTATATGAACTTTTGATACTTAATGGATTAAATATGATATTGTAGGTTCATGGTATGTGTCGTGGAAGAATTGGAAGAAAACACAAAGATATGGAAGTTAAATAAAGAAACAAACTTAAGATAAAGATCTCCTGACACTTGTCCACTGTTTTGGCCATATCTGGAGCATACGGACTCCGTTTCCCGTTCGCGGCCATGGAAAGCTAAGAGAATTATCTACAACTTTGGTTTGGCGTCAGTAGCTGAAATAGCCCCGTAACCGCCGTACTTTCTAGAAAGAGCGGCGTACTTCTTATCTGATCAGCTTAAATGCATATTTATGACTCTCATTCATTACCAATCCGATCCTATACCCTTGCCTTGGTCCCTAAGTGTTATGTAGCCTATAAATAGAACCCAAAGCCGAACCATAAGAGACACCATCATCACCAACAAATAATTCAACAAGTAAGAGAGTGATTTCATACCAAAATCACCCCAAGCACCATCCCCATCTATCCCTTACTCATCGAAGGTGTTAAGCCTCTCCAACCTCAGTCCCAGAAGTGTGGTGAAAACACTCAGGAGTCGTGGTTAAAGGGTTGCTAGTTTTAGTTTCGTTAATTGGTATTTCGGGTTATAATTGTGAGAATTCCATCACATTCGATCTTGTAAACTTTGGTATACTTCTCATTACTCTTTGATATGAAAGTTTCTGAGTTTGTTAAGTTTACAATGCTTGTTACTTGTTTGATCATGGAGTAGTCGATTATGTTTGTTTGGGCATCATGAGAAATATGATATAGTCTTGTATATATTAATATGCTTTACATTATTTATGCTTGTATATTTGATATGTGATTATTCGGATCATTGTCTATCCTTTGGTTGATCATATTAGGCCGAAAGGTGTGGTTGATTTTGAGTCGTTTTGGCCAAGCGAATCAATACTAGACTTGTGAGAATTGGATAGTAAATTGCTAGACAACCCGTTTGATTACATGTTTAAGGCCTTTTCTCATGTCTAACGAACTTGATTAGGAGAAGTTTACTTGCATAAACATTGGTCACAATCCTATCTTAATGCACTTGATATGCTTAGAATTATAGGCCGAAAGGGTTACTTTGCATATTCGGTAGATATACTTGTGTTGGTAATTACCCGTTGTCCACCACTTTTATGCCTTGTTTGTGATTGAGCATATCTTTACATCATTTCTGGACTCATGACTCTCTAGCCTAAGCAAACCAATCTTAATCATTTCTAGCGTTCGTGGTAACTTAGTCGTTAATACAAATACGAGTCCTATGATCGTGACAATCATTTGAACTTTCCTTTTAAACTACTCTTTGAATCTTAAAACACACAACTCCCTTGGGACGACCTGGACTTACCTAGACTTTGCTACACTCGAAAGGGTATACTTTCCCGTGTGTTTCCGTCAATCAACTGGTATGTCTTGTCTTATAAATTTAAAGCTTTTGAAACACATCAAAGTTTTTGGTGCCGCTGCCGGGGAGTTTGTTGGTCTTGTTTTTATTCAAATTGTGGTTTATACTCGTTTTACAAATCGTGTCATATAGTTTTCTGGCAAACTGAAACAAAAAATTGCTTTATGTTACTGTAAGCACGCCGCACATTTAATTGTGTGCGCCGCACTTCCCCTGTTTACGAAAAGTACGCCGGTTTTATTTCTAAGACCGCCGCACTTACTGTCGAAAAAATCTGAAATGCTTTCTGAGTCAAATGCTTAAGTTTACTGCTGAGAACATGAGAATTGCCTTTTGTGTGCTTTTGCTGCTTAGACTCTTGCATTTGTTCATATCGTATATTAAATAAAAAATACAAAAATATTTGCTTTCTTATTTATTTGATGCTTTGTTCCTTTCTTATGATTTTGACATGATTAGTTTCTGCTTATTGCTTCCTGAATGCTTATTCATATTTTCTACTTATAAAAAGCCTATCAAACAAAAAATCAAAAAGTATTTGTTATCTAGTTTATTTTGCATTTTGCTATATGAGTTGCTTTTGAATGCTTCATGCCTTACTGGTATGCTTATTATCTACTTACATGAGTTATATGAACTCATGGAAAGAATTAAACGCTACAAAAAACATATTAAAGTTAAAATGAGAAATCTCTATGGATTTCTTTTTATGATCATATGTGTGAAACTGATGTTATACAAACTGATATGTGTTTATTGTGATCTAATTCGTTGGTTAAAAAGGTCATATGAACTCATCATCTACAAGAATCTTCAAATTAAAACTGGAAAAGCGAAAAGTACGCCGGTTTTGGAAATGAAACCGCCGGACTTCTTGTATTTTTCAAATCAAACGGTCATATTAAAACTCCGAGTACGTTGTACTTTTAACCAAGTGCGCCACACTTTTTGGCCTGTTCAATCACAGAAAACTCAAATCTTTTTCACAATGATAAAACGAGATCGTTTGCTAACTTATGAATGTTTTCTGAGACTATTAGAATATAAGTCAGTGTTTGGCTTTGATGACTGATGCGTGCAGTGTTGATGCGTTGTAGTATAGTTGTTTTGCCTATTCAAGTTTTAAATTTATATTTAGCCGACTTATCCTAACACACACACACTAACGAGTAGTGTACCCGATCAATATGTAGATAGTGGTAAGCAGAGTGTCGAACACTAAGAGTGGAATGTAATATCTAGTTAACCTAATCAGTATTTTAATATCCTAAGTTAGTTTTACAACCTAATCTAACGCAAAAGGGGTTTAGTCTGAGAGACTAGCACAGATTTGGTAAATTAAACAATAAAAGTAAAACTAATGAGAATGAATCAGAGAATAGCAAACACGTACACGGATAGATAATAGATACAGAAAGAGGCCTGTCCTATGGTTAAGTAGCTTGTCACTTGTTTTATTGCTAGTTTTATATGATGAATATTGTAATCTTATCTGTCTCGTTGGATCATAAATATAGGTGAGTAAACTCTTAATGATCACTTATGCCTATCCCACTTTCTAGACACTAGATAAGTAGGCGAGGAGGGGGTATGGCAGCCCAAGCAAAACTCAGCTAGACACAGAGGTTATCAATGCACATATACAAGTCACCAAAAAAAAATCAAATAAAATTTAATTGATGGGAAAGCAATTTTAAGGGGAGCAGTATGGTGGCCACAAGCCCATCAATCCTGATGAATTAAAGCTTACTAATACAGATAAAACAAAACTACTTAATGAATTATACACATGCATGACCTTCTTACTGCTCTAAGATCTTCGTTTAGGGTGTGTCTTGTGTTGCTTCTTCGTCTGAATTCGTCTCCTTAGGGTTATGTTGCACACAAAATTCGTAGGTAATGAGGGTCTATTATAGTTTCTGTCTAAGGGCACGATGCGGTGCATCAACTAAGTAGATGCGGCGCATTGAGGTAACTTCGCGTGGGTTCCAAGATTATTATATTCTGGAATCTTCGTACACCGTCTTCAGATGCGGCGTAACTTGAATCTTTATGCGGCGCATGTCCTTCAGTATCTTGGATTGTATCTGGTGAAGTCTTAATAGTGATACGCCGTATGTCAATAATGTGATGCGGCGTATCTGGAGTAGAACAAGTTGGATCTTCTTCGTTGACCAAAGTTTCATATGTGGCGCATGAGAAAATCATATGCGGCGCATTCTTCAAAGTCAGGCAATGATCTTCGAATTCATCTAAGTATGATAGTACGGCGCATCTGTCTAGAATGATGCGGCATATCTCCTTGATTTCAGTAGACTTTTCCATCTTGATTAATTTGCTCTATAATTCGTCCAAAATCGCCAAGTTTCACCAATTGCTTGTTATTTCCTGAGAATCACTAAAGTAAACAATCAAGCACCGATTCTCATACATAATAAGTAAAACAAGCCAATTAAATAGGATAAATGATGTCAATATAATGTACTTATTTGATGTCATCAAATATCCCCCCACTTGAACTCTACTTGTCCTCAAGTAAACCTTAGATTAAATTTATGAAATTGTATCTTAAAGGTATTAGGATGTATTTTTATCATTAAGCACTTATTCGTTTTACCATAATCACACAACCAAACACTTAAGGAGTTAGAAACAAAATAAAATTTTCAATATCAAAACAAATCTAAATCGTTTAGTTGCTCAGTCGTGACGAATATTCTATCATAGGCTTGGCAGACATACACATCTCCTCCACTAAAGCTAAGGAGTAACAAGTCTAAAGCGGTAAAAAGGGTTTTGAGGTTTAAAGGTTAAACCTAGCTTTGCTCAAACGTTTCCTGCATAAACTTAGTAGATCGCTAGCGCGAGTCCTCGACGCTTCAACTAACGGATGGTCACTAATTTGCTTCTTGGATCGCTAGCGCATTATTTGCATAACGGATGGTCACCAAGTTACAAACTAGATCGCTAGCATGTTAGTCAATTAATCTAATACTCGGATGGTCACTACCTTATTCATACATTCTACATTCTTACTTAGCCATCATTCTATTCGGATGCTCGAAAGCTAACAACGAATAGAACGATACGGTTGGGTATGGATAATATTTGGGATAAAAATTGGTGTAAAATAAAAAATACAAAACAAATAGATTAAGTCCTAATGTGTGGTTAATCACTTCCCAACCATCCCATGAATAAGACTCATATCATTGAATAACTCACGCTTTTGACTCATATAACTCATGCTTTAAGTAGACACGAATTATACTCAATAAAATCTTAAACAAAGAACAAACCTTAGTTGGCGTTCCCATAACGGCCAACTCCCTTTCAATCCATAAATATATTATAACAACCAATAGTGAAGATATCTTCCACTTAATACAAAACTTTACAATAGTTGGTTAAACAAAGTTCCAACTTCCTTCTTTCTTTTTCTTTTCTAATTTTTTTGATTTTATTTATTTATTATTTTATTATTTTTTTTAACAAAGATGTGTAAAATTTCACCACATCACTTTTAACGATAACTCTGGATAATTTTTCCATACATTTCATGACTTCAGAAATAACGGTAATAGTGAAAGTAGTAAACACACGAAAAATAACAAGACTCAAATTTATACAATATGTACTTTCATTCCAATTGCATTGTGCAATTTCCCGACCTGACCAAAGATAATGAATTACGCACACGAACACATGTTACGCAAGGAAACACACTTTCCCTAAGCAACTAACCACGGACTTTAATTGTAACACCCCTATTTTCACGGTTCACAGCGGATTTAGGGTTGGGGTAATACTTCATGGAATCACAGTTACAGTAATAGAAAACAACTCGAAAAGAGACGTTTTTAAAAATTTAATTATCATTCATTAAATTATCAGAGTTATTATAGTAAAAGATATACTTTTACTATTGATGAGGTCCCAAAGTCTAGGTGAAAGGTTATGTTTGAATGATAACCAGTTTGAAAGTCCTCCAAGTTCAGTGCCTCCTCCTGCCATAACTCCGTTGTAGTGATATACCTATGATACATGCTTAAAGAGTCAACACTAGGTGTTGAGTAAGAGTCATAGGTTTAAGTGATAGTGAATACAAGTTCCACAGGGTTCAGTTGTTACACCCTTCAAGGAAAATGTAGTGTGTGTGATAATTGCAATGCATATACAATTATCAAGAGTGGGGTAAGTTGCACTAAGCTCATGAACCAGACGTTAACAGTCCGGGTCATGGGGTCTGCAGACCAACCATGAGGGGACGGGAAGGATAACTTTGCCAAAGTTAATCCTTCAGAGAGGGTTCAAATATAGTACTTATTGATACCCTCCAGTGAGAGGTAGTATCAATGGGAGTTGTCAAACTCCAATAGATCTATCAACTTAGGTAAAATATCCCAAATGATTAGATTCATGAATTTTTGTTATGTAATGATGGCAGATAGTTTACTCGTGCAACAACCAAAGAAAAAGACTTGTATTCGTTTTAAAGCATGTATCCCCCTCACAGGGTTGTAAAGCATTTAAAAGTGAGGCTATGAAAACTCACCTGGGCTTAGGGAAATCTTATTGATGTAAAAGGTGACTTGGAAACTAGACCGCCTTACTCACGTATCCTGGTGGTATCGTAGGTGTGGATGTTTGTCAAGCTCTAGTTGTTTTGGTCTAGTATCTTAAGTAATCATTCTTAGGGTTTTTAGTGTTTTAGTTATAACATAACACCGTTCAGGCCATCACAATCCAAAAGTATAAGACTCCTCACATGAAGCTCCCTACTATTGTATTATGTTATCAACATAATACCGTTCGGGCCATCATAATTCAGAAGTTAATACTCCTCACATGAAGCTCCTTACTATTGAGTCATGTAATAATTTAGAGTTTAGTTATAACATAACACCGTTTGGGCCATCATAATTCAGAAGTATATGCAATAATCGTTTGAGGAGCCAGGGCACTTTAAATCGTAAACCCAGCAAACTCGTCAAAACGAAATATCCACATGATACCCCTCACATGAAGCTCCCTAGTATTGTGTTATGCTTCTAACTTTAAATACTTTAACTTTATACCCTTATAGTTTAATATATTTACAAAATCTACCCTAGACTTATAATACTTATATTATTTATATTTATAACTATCTAAACTTGACAAAATTAGTCCCTATACTTCTATATTTTGGGAAAATGACAGAAATGATCCTTGGACTTACAAGTTTTCAAAATTTACCATTTATACCCTTAGCTTTATAACTTTTGCAAAACTAGTCCTTATAAGTTTATAACTATTTTACTTTCTATCCTAAGGTTATGTAATTTTGCAAAAAGGGTCCTTATACTTACAATTTCTAAGAAATGTCAAAAATAGTCCCTAGACTTAATATTTTTAGAAAGTTACCATATATACCCCTATCCATGGAAAACTTTGCAAAACTAGTCCTAATTTTATGCAATTCATATTTTTATGAAACAAAAAGGTTTCCTAACTTATAGTTAACTAATATTAGCTTATCTAAGTTACCTAAACTAGCTTCTAGCTTATGAAAAGGGCTTCTGGCATATAAAAGGCAATTCGACATATATTAGGGTTTTAAAAAGATAACTAGTATATTTTAGTGATCAAGGCTTAGGCAAGGGTTCTAATGGGATCTAAGGCAACCTATAACTATCCTAGGACTGTAATAAAGCTAATTAACGTGGGGTTTTAGGGTTTTCTAGGCAAAAATGAGCTCGAAAAGGCAACAAGGCTCTCACTACTCGACTCCTAGGACTTCTAAGGATCCTAAACTACTACTAACTACAGAATATATGAGGTGAAGAGGAGAGGTGGTGTGGTTTGGAAATGGAGAGGGTACGAGGGTATTTATACCCCTTGTTTGGAGTAGCGACCAATGAAGGGAAGAAGGAGGTTTCGAGGGGGAGGGAGGTGACTAAGCTAAGCTATATGCTGATTATCCTAAGCTATGGTGTGACAAGGATGGCCTATAGGCAGTTTTAGAGTGTTTGTGGTGGTGATGGAACCGCGGGGTGAAGGTGGTGGCAAGGAGGTGATGCACCTCCTTGTGTGCTAGCTAGGGAGGTGCTAGGGTATGTTCTAAGAATGACTAAGGTGCTAGGCTAGGTGCTTGAGGTGCTTATGGTACTTAGTTTTAGGATTAAGGTTAAGTTAGGTTTAGTTATAACCTAATTTTGCTTAGTGAGAGTTTAGGATCTAGCTTAGGGTTTAGTGCCTAGATTAGGGTCCTATGAGTGTTTAGTGGCTAGGATTAAGTCCTAAGAAGCTTATACTAAGTGGTGGTAGCTTATGGGAAAGATTTGGGAAGGTTTAACCTAGTTTCCGGGAAGTTATAACCTAGTTATGGTTATGTGCCTAAGGGACTTGTACCTAAGCTCTAAGAGGTTGTACTAGGGTCTAAAGGTGCTAAGATATCCTATTGTTCCAAAGGTAACTCATACATAAGCCTTGAACACTTTCAAATTAGTTTAGATAGGCATTTAGGGTTTAGTAAACACATAGGCCTAATTAGGGCTTAATTAGGGTTTATTAGGGTTTTGTGATGAGTTTAGGGTGTTAGATTGGTATATTACTTATTTTGGTGTTGTTGTGATCTTATGCTTGACATACCAAGAGTTTATAGGATGTGTGGGTAGAGATATTTGGCTTGTGTGGATACGTGAGCAGGTCTAGAGACTCATGCAAGTAGTGAATGCACATAAAAAGCAAAAATTTACCTGTGAAATACCTACTTTAGGTATTTGTAATGGGAATGATAGTGATGAGATTTTTGGGTTGTTATATTCTCACCCCTTAGAAGAAATCTCGTCCCGCGATTTAGTTGAACGTAGGAGTAGGGGAAAGAATGAGTCGAGAAAGATAAAAGGAAAGAAAGGAGTTGTACAAACGGAGTAGGAAATGTTTGTACATGTACCAGATACTTGGACTCATTTATTTATATCTCATTACTTACAAGTAGAGGCATCCTAATTCTTGTAAGCAAGAGCTTATAAATTCATGATCCATTCGTATTATTACTTTCTCCTTAAAATGAAAAAGCGTCCTAATTCATTTTAATAGAATATTCATCATATATCGTCCTTAAGTAGTATCGGCGGAAAATGGAAAAAGTGGTCCACACTTAAGGAAATGTGGTCCAAGAATGTTTTGGAGGCAAGTTCCAGTCATGGTGGAAACAAATTCTAGCCATGGTGGAGGCAAGTTCAAGCCATGGTGGAGACAAGTTCAAGCCATGATGGAGACAAGTTCAAGCCATGGTGGCCAGTTCCACAGTCTCCCTGTTTAACCACTTATCACCTGGTAGTATGTTATGGCTAGAGCGACGGACTTTAACTATCTCATTCTTGCAACTTTTGCAAGGCGAGATAGTATAATATCATAGTCGAACATAATGAGGATTAAAGTTCGGCATAGATATTCTTAAAAGATCTAACTAATAGAATCTTGCGATATGACGAGAAATACAAGTTCTAACTTTTAGAACATTGTAGGACGAGGTAGGGAGAGAATATAGAGTAGGAAAAATAGAGTGAAAAATGATGGAGGAACGAAAGGATGGAAGGAAGTGGGAGGATGGATGAAAAGGTAGGAAGGAGTGGGGAGGAAGGAGGAAAGGCAATGGATGAAATAGGAAAGTATGAAGGAGTGGGAGATAACGAAGGAGTGGGATTAAACGGAAGAGTAGGATTAAACATTAGAGTAGGAAGGCGGGAGAGTAAGATTTGAAATAGGAGAGTGGGAAAAAGAGCGGAGAATGAGAATTTGAATGGAAAGATGAGAAAAAGCGGGAGGATAAGATTAAACGGGAGAGTAAGAGTATAGTATACTTGAAAGATGGTATCCTAATGGAATTTAAGATTTACTAGATTCCTTCAAAATTTGTTTTTCCCCCTAAGGTTCTTCTAGTTTTCATAACTAGTCCTAAGGTTCCATGGGTAATGTATTAGTCTTATCTGATAAAGAAGATCCTATAATAGGAGAAAGGCTAGGTGGTTTCTTATCTAGGGGTTTACTAGGAGTATCCTTATTCTTAGGCAAAGTTTCGGGTTTACTCTTTCGTCCTAAGTTGTCTATCTTATGTCCTAGGCACTTAAAGTCGGGTAAGGTAATATCCATTGTGTTTTCTAAAATAGAATTCCTAATGTGTAACCTAAGAAATGTCAAATCCTAAGATGAAATCTAAAATCCTCGAATATCTTATTTCTAGTTATAACTAGTAACCTCAAATTCTAAGTTTGGGTTATAAATTCTTAGGGTAGGCTCGGGATGTCCTAATGGTGTATCATTCCTAGGTATTTCTAAATCCTTAAAGTTTGTGGGAAAATCTTAATATGGGAAAGGCAACTTATGAGGCTAGGTCTAGGCAAACTATATTCTCAAAATGGTTTGTTCCTATGAGGTAAGAATTTGACTAGTGTTCCTATCTCGTTACTAAAATAGGTGTAGGCTTAAGGTTCTAAGTTGGTAGTTTTCTATCTAATCCTTTGTTATTCTTATGTTTCCTAAATTATCTCTAAAGATTTCCTTATATCTAGTCTTTTCTAATATCCTCGATATCAAGTAAGGTTCTTATCTTAGGCTAAATCCTATCTTATAAGGGTGTCTTCCTAGTCTATAGATTTTTCCTTAGTTTGGTTTCTAACTTCCAAAATTTCCTTATTTCCTATTTCCTTAATAATTTCCCTAGAGGCAGTTTATCTTAGTGATTCAAGGTATTCTATACTTAGGCTTATGTTTTCTAAAGATATTCTAAAATCATTTTAACTCCAAATACGAGAATCCTAAGGAGTGAAATTTGGGTTTTACTAAGAGGGGAAACTATTTCGGGAATCATAGTAATCTAAGGAAGTAAAGAGGGAAGGATGGGGATATGTTTGTATATGACTATCATATACTTGCATATAGGAATAGTTAGGGGAAGATTCTCTAACTAGGGGAAAGATAGCTTAAGGAAAGCTAAGGAAGTAGTGAGGATTTAGAGATCGGAGAGGAAAGAATTCATATCTCTATGATGTAGAATAAGAATTCTCATCATTGATAAGGGAAGTGTTTCAAAGGATTTGGTTTTAGGAAGTGAAAAGAGATGAAGCACGAGGGAAGTTTAAAAAAAAAAGATTTTGAGAATCTATGAATCTAAGGCATCGGGGTAGTTCATCCTAAATTCCTAGAGGTAAGGGTTTAAGGTAGGTTATAACAAGTACCCAACTTGTCATATTTTACGGGATATGTCTATACTCCTAGGGGTTAGGGTTTAGGATGACCTAGGGTAATTAAGAAGAGGCATACCTAATCCTAGTTTAACTAAATTATCCTGAATTGAGGGGCACTAGGTAGTATCTAAAGCTTAACTTATGTTATTGATTTCCTATTTCACATATCCTATAAGCACTAGTTATTCTAAGGCAAAACTCTTAAGCTTATAAAAGGCATACTACTTAGGGATTTCTTCCAAGGTTTTCTTAAATCTAAGGGTTTGGGTTTGTGACGTTCCTAGATTTGATTGATGACATTCCTCATCATCATCAATCATATTTTCTAAAGTATAAATCCTAAAACGAGCAAAGGCTATCTTATGGTGGTGTCTCATTTGATTTTTCTGTAATTTAGCTACTTTAAAACGGGTTTGTTGTAGGGTATTTCTTAAACTACTATAATCAGGTCGAAAGCCTATGTTGTTATTATCATGACCTTCTTCTATCTTCTCATGAAGGTCAAGGAAAATTTCATCTAAGTTATTTAAAATATCCTCTACCTGATCTTCCTGATTTTCTAAAGTTGTCCTAGTGGGATTTTCCCCAATTTCAACTTTCAAAGATGAAATGGGAGGGTTTACTAAGTAAGGTGTGGGTGCTAAAG
Organism: Artemisia annua; assembly: GCA_014162995.1. Lineage (NCBI taxonomy): Eukaryota > Viridiplantae > Streptophyta > Magnoliopsida > Asterales > Asteraceae > Artemisia > Artemisia annua. The sequence goes on along the minus strand of LBNU01022146.1, from coordinate 9,198 downwards.
TATAGGGTTGTCTAGGTTCATATCTAGGGGTATAGGCAGGGATAGGGTTTCTATGTATATATGGTTCTCTAGGAAGAAAGAACCCATGTGGTTCAAATCTAGGGGAGGGAAATGGTGGATGTAAAATAGTGTTTGGGGGAGTAATAGGTGATGCCTTAGCATAGAAATCTCTTAAGTGTTTTAAGTGTGGGTTATCTATGAAAGGTGTAAAACCTCAGGGTGACGGTGTATCTATATTATTATCCAGATGTAAACTAGATGAGACGGGGGTAGAATAGCGGGGAGTAGACATAACTATATATAATAGTAAAAATACTGTAAATCATTTAGCAGTTAAGCAAGTAATTACTATAATAACCTTAGCATGTATTGTTATGGAGGATGGCAGGGGCACTGAGGACTTTCTCGGGCTTATGAAAAATAGTTGTAGTTTAGGTTTTGACCTTGTTCTCTACAACTGACGCTCTGATACCAATCTGTAACACCCCCATTTTCACGGTTCGCAGCGGATTTAGGGTTGGGGTATTACTTCATGGAATCACAGTTACAGTAATAGAAAATGACTCGAAAAGAGACGTTTTAAGAACTTTAGTTATCATTCATTAAATTATCAGAGTTTTTATAGTAAAAGATATACTTTTATTATTGATGAGGTCCCAAAGTCTAGGTGAAAGGTTATGTTTGAATGATAATCGGTTTGAAAGTCCTCCAAGTTCAGTGCCTCCTCCTGCCATAGCTCCGTTGTAGTGATATACCTAGGATACATGCTTAAAGAGTCAACACTAGGTGTTGAGTGAGAGTCATAGGTTTAAGTGATAGTGAATACAAGTTCCACAGGGTTCAGTTGTTACACCCTTCAAGGAAAATGTAGTGTGTGTGATAATTGCAATGCATATACAATTATCAAGAGTGGGGTATGTTGCACTAAGCTCATGAACTAAACATTAACAGTCCGGGTCATGGGGTCTGCAGACCAACCATGAGGGGACGGGAAGGATAACTTTGCCAAAGTTAATCCTTCAGAGAGGGTTCAAATATAGTACTTATTGATACCCTCCAGTGAGAGGTAGTATCAACGGGAGTTGTCAAACTCCAATAGATCTATCAACTATATTCACGTTCACTTGAGTAAAATATCCTAAATGATTAGATTCATGAATTTTTGTTATGTAATGATGGCAGATAGTTTACTCGTGCAACAACCAAAGAAAAAGACTTGTATTCGGTTTAAAGCATGTATCCCCCTCACAGGGTTGTAAAGCATTTAAAACTGAGGCTATGAAAACTCACCTGGGCTTAGGGAAATCTTATTGATGTAAAAGGTGACTCGGAAACTAGACCGCTTTCACTTTATACCCTTATAGTTTATATATTTATAAAATCTACCCTGAACTTATAATACTTATATCATTTAAACTTATAACTATCTAGACTTGACATAATTAGTCCTTATACTTATATATTTTAATAAAATAACAGAAATGACCCTTGGACTTATAAGTTTTCAAAATTTACCATTTATACCCTTAACTTTATAACTTTTGCAAACTAGTCCTTATAAGTTTATAACTATTTTACTTTCTATCCTAAGGTTATGTAATTTTGAAAAAAGGGTCCTTATACTTATAATTTCTAAGAAATGTCAAAAATAGTCTCTAGACTTAATATTTTCAGAAAGTTACCATATATACCCCTACGCATGGAAAACTTTGCAAAACTAGTCCTAATTCCATGCAATTCATATTTTTATGAAACAAAAAGGTTTCCTAGCTTATAGTTAACTAATATTAGATTATCTAAATTACCTAAACTAGCTTATAGCTTATGAAAAGGGATTATAGCATATAAAAGGCAATTCGACATATATTAGGGTTTTAAAAAGATAACTAGTATGTTTTAGTGATCAAGGCTTAGGCAAGGGTTCTAATGGGATCTAAGGAAACCTATAACTATCCTAGGACTGTAATAAAGCTAAAGGAATCAAGTATGAAAGCTTACGTGACTAAGGAGGGCTTAACGTGGGGTTTTAGGGTTTTCTAGGAAAAAATGAGCTCGACAAGGCAACAAGGCTCACACTACTCGACTCCTAGGACTTCTAAGGATCCTAAAATACTACTAACTATAGAATATATGAGGTGAAGAGGAGAGGTGGTGTGATTTGGAAATGGAGAGGGTACGAGGGTATTTATACCCCTCGTTTGGAGTAGTGACCAAGGAAGGGAAGAAAGAGGTGTCGAGGGGGAGGGAGGTGATTAAGCTAAGCTATATGCTGACTATCCTAAGCGGTGGTGTGACAAGGATGGCCTATAGGCAGTTTTAGAGTGTTTGTGGTGGTGATGGAACCGCGGGGTGAAGGTGGTGACAAGGAGGTGATGCACCTCCTTGTGTGCTAGCTAGGGAGGTGCTAGGGTGTGTGCTAAGCATGAATAAGGTGCTAGGCTAGGTGCTTGAGGTGCTTAGGGTACTTTGTTTTAGGATTAAGGTTAAGTTAGGTTTAGTTATAACCTAATTTTGCTTAGTGAGAGATTAGGGTCTAGCTTAGGGTTTAGTGCCTAGATTAGGGTCCTATAAGTGTTTAGTGACTAGGATTAAGTCCTAAGAAGCTTATACTAAGTGGTGGTAGCTTATGGGAAGGATTTGGGAAGGTTTAACCTAGTTTCCAGGAAGTTATAACCTAGTTATGGTTATGTGCCTAAGGGAATTGTACCTAAGCTCTAAGAGGTTGTACTAGGGTCTAATGGTGCTAAAATATCCTATTGTTCCTAAGGTAACTTATACATAAGCCTTGAACACTTTCAAACTAGTTTAGATAGGCATTTAGGGTTTAGTAAACACATATGCCTAATTAGGGCTTAATTAGGGTTTTATGGTGAGTTTAGGGTGTTAGATTGGTATATTACTTATTGTGGTGTTGTTGTGATCTTATGCATGACATACCAAGAGTTTATAGGATGTGTGGGTAGAGATATTTGGCTTGTGTGGATACGTGAGCAGGTCTAGAGAGTCATCCAAGTAGTGAATGCACATAAAAAGCAAAAATTTACCTGTGAAATACCTACTGTAGGTATTTGTAATGGGAATGATAGTGATGAAATTTTGTGGGTTGTTATATTAATCTACAGGGTAGGCTAAGGTGTAAAGGTGTAACGAAACGTAAAACATAGGTGTAAGAAACGAAAGGAATGGCTCTGAGGGTTTTTCTAGTGGTATCTTACTCTAAAAGTTAGAGTAAACGAAAGGTTTAAACGGGGGTCAACTAACCAGTGTGGTTAGTTAATGTTGGATCGTTATACTTTGACCAAACTATCTTATATAGCTTGTTAAGAGTTTAGCAGTCTTGGATAAATCCTAAACTACTAATAATGAAACACTGAATTACTCTGCTTAAGTATGCGGAATTTACTTAACAAAGCTAAGAAGAATAACAAACTTCAACAATTATATTAACACCTTGAATCTGTTTATCGAATACAGACTCACAAACAACCATAATATCTATAATATCAAACTTTAGCTTTTCTCTAAAATCGTATATCTCTAATATTGACCTAGGGATCCTTTTATAGACACAAGGAAAACCCTAGTCGGTTTACAATACTTGAACGACAAGTAAACTAATTCTAACTTTAGAATATTCTAGAATTTACATAATATTCCTAATCTAATCTTTGCATGTCGTCAGTCTTTTAATCCTTTGCAGTACTTTGACTTTATTCAACGAGCAATACTTTGATCTTGAGCAGTACTTTGACTTATTTACTTAAGCAGTACTTTGATGTCCAGCAGTACTTCAACATTTATACCCCAACATATATATATATATATATATATATATATATATATATATATATATATATATATATATATATATATATATATATATATATATATATATATATATAT